>VXAK01008703.1:65994-82027 GCA_013399435.1 Arenaria interpres
CAGAGGTCCCTTCCGACCCCGTATCACTCTGTGATTCTGTGGTTAAGATGACTTTCCTATACAAATGAAAGGCAAAGCACAGCATCTGTACGAATCTAAAATGACAGCTAGTGCTTCAAATAGTTACTTCATTGTGCTTGCCAGCACAATATAGAACGAAGGAAAGCATTCTGCTTTTCTGTTAAAATCCATGCAAACAGAAGATGAATGCACATAAAAGAAGTGAAAAATCTTGAGGCAAATTTTAAAGATGAAGTTATTTTCATATATTCATCCCTCAGGTACTTTTAAATGTCTCACGAGATCTTCTACGTTTTCATGAAATGTATGAAATCATCTAGCTCTCTAATCAGACTTAATGCTTTGAGCAGCACTTTGCAGGCAGGTTTCTGTCTTATTTCAGATATTCTTATTACCATTTCCATTTTTTACAAAGTCCCATGACTACAGTTCTGCTTAACTTCTCAGGGCATCCAACAGCTTCTCTTCGCAGAAAGCAGCATGGATTCACACCCAGCTCGACAGCACTGGATGAGGCACACACGGCCTTGCCACCACTAAAAATTTCAGTGGGCACTCAGGGAACAATCTGAGTCATCTGCTCACCACTGGCACTGAAAGACACAGATGTTTCGAACAGCAAGAATTAATTAGCGATGCTTATTAAAGTACTGCCAGTACGACCATTCTGAAACCCTACATGTTACCAGTAAAAGCATTGCCATTCACCTAGAAATCGCCACTGATACCACCATAGAAATAACAACAAAAAAAAAACCACCCACAAAACACACAACAAAAAAATCCCAACCATTCATTTGCTAGAAACAGAGGATGGAAATTACAGAAAAGAGGTCAGATTGATATTCCAGTGTCAGCAGCACACTCTTCTGAAGGATTAACAGCTGCAGTTTAGTGAGTACTATTAGTATTGTGCTCCTCATCAGTCACAAGGAATAGTCTGCTGGCTTATGCCTCTATGGTTACCTGAAAAAGCATGTTCAAAATATTTTCTAGAAATAGGGCTATAATACCATTTTTCTCCTTTGAAAAGTAAGTAGTACTTCATTTTACTAATGTTAATAATCTTCAAGTGACAGTCAGTGTAAGAGCGCTATCTGTAACCACTCTTAAAGAACTATTTTCTCTCAAAGACTGCTCGTAAGTTTAATTAAACAGATAATTAGGAGGAAGAAGCACAACTTACATAACACACTAGAGCTTCTTTCAGAACAATTATCTAACAATACAGTTAAATACAACTGAAACAGAGGCAGAGTTTATTCATGCATATCACTGCTCCAAGAGATCTTCACCTCCCTCAAACAGGCTTCATGTCCTACAAGAGGCTGAAAAACCCTTTGTCACTACCACTATTGTGTCTTCCCAAAGAAGTGAAATAATTCCTAACTGGGAAAATACATGGAACCTACCTCAGAGAGTTTCCTTACTAGATTAGAAATGCTGAAGGAGTTTTGATTTTTGACTACAACTAAAGCTCTGGTTTAAAACCTGCCTACTTGACACAGTTTCTCCCCATGGGATCCGGTTTCTGAGAGGCAGCAAGCCAAGCTCTTCTCCTTGTCCCTTGCTTAATTTAAGGAGGCTGCTGCTTAGAGTCCTCTGCCTTCCTGCGCAGGACCAGCTGCTCAGGGACACGTGGAAGAAGTGATCTTCTACTTTTGTGTACAGGCATCCAGAGCATTAGGAGCATCATTGCCCACAGAGCTTCTGGATCGAGGCAATCTGAAAGTCATGTCACTTCTCCCACATTCGGGAAGGTAGCAAGTGAACTGCTTTCTCCATTTGCATGACAAGGCACTAATTTACCACTAAAATGCAATCCAACTGTATATACTTAACATTTTAGGACCACGGACTGCCCGCACCTCCTCCACTACACTTGAGGTGTATTAAAAAGCTACTGGTGAACTCATTTCCAAACAGAAAAAGCATTTGCCAGCACTGTGTCCTGGTTCTTTAAGGTAGTCTACGCCTTACAGGACGGAGGCTAAATAAACACAGCACACTCATAAACAAAGCTGAAGTTATACAGCAGCATCAGCAAACTCCTTTGGGTAAGTGAGAGGAGAATGGTGGGATGTCTCGGTGCTCTCCTGGTGTCATACATGGCACACGCTCTCCCTCCTCACTTCTGTGATAAAACAGTTTCCCTTGCTGATTGCACACAATAAATTCAGATTCACACTTTGATAGTGGCATGGAAAGTAACTAATAAAAACATGAAATCACCACTGAGAAGAGACAGAGATTTAGAGTAGACTCTTCCCAATGCCATGTATGTGGAGAGCAGTTTCTTATGCTGTATCACTGATGGACAAATGAAGATAAACCTTATGCATACACATACCCCTTCATGTAAACATACAAATTTACATACATGCTTGCTTAATTATTTCCAAAAAACCCAGGTCTGGAAGAGACAGAAATCTCTCAATGGAATAAATCTAAAGTTAAGCACATTAAGTCACCCAGATGCCGAGTTTATATGGTACAAAAGTACTTGCACTTCCTGAGGAAGTGCTCCATGCACAGGTATTTCTTTCTATGGCCCTCTGACAGCTCAACAGTTAAAGAAATATATATGTACTCTGAAATATATGCATATGTATATTATATATATATACACACCTTTTCCCTCCTGGAACTGAAGAGCAGCATTCCCTTTGGGGAATTCCTTTCACAGATAATTCCTGTTGAGGAATTATTTTAAAGGCTTTCATCCCCCCCACTGCATTACTCTTAAAAGAAACAGAAATGCCCTGGCTGTTAATATAAAGCTGGAAATATGTCAGTTATTACACATAAATCTGAAAATACCTGCCACACATTTGAACACAGCCATTTTTTTGAAAAGCAATGTGCATTTGTTGAAGGTTACTAATGAGGCATTATGTTTAATGCAAACCACCTTCAAATTAACTTTAAAAATACAGAACCAAAATTTCTCTGAAGAAGCATAGGCAGAAAAATGCTTGCTTACAGAGAATGACCACAACAGAATGTAATTCAGTAACTGTAAAAGAACTACTGTAACTCAGTGAAATTCACTATTTTCATTATTAATCTCTTCAACAGAGATTGAGAATACACACAATGGGTTTGAGTAAAAAATCAGCAGGATCAAAAAAGCTTCTGGGAGCGAAGAAACAATGAGGGCCTGCTGTTGTTTGGCTCCGGAATACAAACCTGTGCAACTCATCCCTTATATGCTTAACATTATGCACATGTTAAAGTATTTCACCAGAGCGAGGTCAAAGTGATAAATTAAACTTCTACAGTGGAGGACTTGCCTCATTTAAGTAAAGATTATTATTTTGAGATTCTGTTCCACTCCAGACACTTAACGAAATAAATTTGTACTGCACTTCATTTTGGATGACAGTACACTGCAAAGTTCAGTATTCGGTATTATTTAAACAATAAGCTACACAGTTTGCCAAAAGCAGCATCAAGTCTCCCACACTTGGCCGAAATTCTGTCCATTTTAGGTGTGATGCCCCAGCTGCAGCTGGCTGAGATTTAACTCAAGCTAGGCAGGTAGGGTTAACCCAAGCCGAGCTCCTTACTGCTGAAGCTACAGTACTTTATAGGGAAGTCGGTGGTTAATAATTAACTCATCTTTACCACTGTGACACTGATGAGTAAGGCACACTATTATCATAGGAACAGGAGCAGAAAGACAGGACTTGTTGAAACGATTTCAGGGAGAGAGTGGCAGCATCCAGGTTTCCCGGCGTGCAGATTAGTATTCTCCGCACAGAAACCCGTTATCTGTTAACAGAAGAGACCTAACACTGCCGGCATCTACACAAGCAAAATAGGTTTATCACAGCACAGGAAGAGTACAGGACAAAAAGATTTAAAAAGAAGAAAAAAAATCCCTAAACACCAGAGAAGTCATATTACAGTATTACGTTAGTTCTCTATGAACAAATTAACAGGAATATTCTGACAGAAAAGCTCACGCAGGCTCTTATCAGAAGCAAGCAGATCACGCAATTATTTCAGTTTACCCATTTAAACCACTTACTCGTCTTCACAAGACTCTTTTCTTCATACGTGCCAGGAAGTACAAATGCATTCATACACGTTCATAACACAGCTGCTTCCTTCACACGGTGCTTCCCTTCTCCAGCTCTGCAGCCGGGGTAGATACTTTCACTCATCCCATCGGCAAGAAAAAACAAGATTACCCTGAGCCTGTGGAATTAAAATTTACAAATATACTCCCAGCGCTGTCTGAGTGGTGTTTGTCTTGAGAGCAAAGCAGGTACAAGCTCTGCCATTCACGCTCCAAGCAGCAATCGGATTTCTTATTAAGTTCTGGCTGCTCAACAGCAGCTGTGACCTTCAAATAAGCTAAACTTGGCAAGTGAGCCAAAAAAAAAAGCCCATCTAGGAGATGGGAGTCTGGACATAGTGCAGCCCAGTCACACCATGGGTGAAAAACTCCCTACACAACTTCTGTCCTTCAACTGTTTTTTTTCCTGAAAAATACTTTATAAAAAGTATTTTAAAAAAACACTAACACAGAATTTACATCCCTGAAAAAGTTCTTCCCACACAAGCAGACACACAGCCATCAAGTTGTATTTCCGCTTCTTCCAGCTGGCAAAAAAAGCAAAATCATAACTGCAGTGCCTGGGTGATGCAAATTCTTTTTATTTATTTCTAGAACAGGGCACTCAAATGCAAAGATGCAGGCAACACTAAACTCTGCCAAATACAATTCTGATTTTCTGATACAGAATTCCACCTTGCCATGTGCACGATCACCAAAGGTGCCTTCATGGCCACTAGCAGGGGAAGAGCTACAGACCGTCACATCTTCCACATAGAGACAATACTAAACTCTACACAATGCATCGGTTTTAGGCACTTTTAGGTAGGCTTTGATGTCAAATAGTTTGCTGAACTGGGATCTGTTGCTATCTCTTCTGAATGAGCTGCTCAGGGGCAATTGTAAAAACAATATATATATATAGTGGCTTCAGAAACAAGGATCAGAGACATTTTTCAACAATTAAACTGACACCGATACGTGTAAAATGCTCACAAATAGGGACTCAACTCACAGAGATCTGAACTGATACAAACGGGAATTCAGGCAGATAAAAGCAGTGCTGGAAATCTGACAAGTACTCCCAATTTGAGGAACGTCTCTTTGTATTAACTCAGGTTAATGTTCCAGTCTTCCGGGTCCAAAATGCTTTATAAAAGTCTAATTATTAGGAGATTGTTTGACTCTTGCTTTTGTTGTTCAGGGTTTTTTTTTTAGGGGGGAGGAAGCTGGGGAGCTCCTAAGCATTAATGGAAAAATGCAGAGAAAATCCTCTTCCATTTGTTTTAAACCTTGGCCGTTTTCTTTTCTGTTGTTTTTATATATGTTGACCTTAAGAACCAAACCAAAACAACAAAAACCAAAAAACACGCAAGGCGTTTGCATTTACTCTTCCGATAAAGGGTCATTAGCAAGTAGCAAATTAGTTAGTAGTATGAAAACGTTATTTTGCATATCAAAATTCTAAAGTACTTTTTTTCCCTTAACATCAAAAACAGTCATGTTTGGAATCCTTTCCACTTAGGTATCTGTACAAAAATGTGAAAAGCATCTCTCATCTCTTCTAATACAGTTTATGTTTTTGGGAGGGAGCTTGTTCAGAATTGTTACCTCTTTAAAACCTCTCACTGAAGTTTAGAGCACAGACCTTTTTTCCTGCATCTATCATATCTATCACATATAGGGTTTGATTGTGTTCCAATCTATTTAATTTTTTGATTGCCGTTTTATTTTATATTTCATAATACCCAAACAACTTACATTCTACGAATTAACGTGCTTGCGTTTTCAAATCTAAATAATTCAGGAGTGAAGTGGTAAAAAATTTCCTTCCTAAGCTGACAGAGAATGCTTGAAGGCAAAAAAACCCACCAAAAAACCACCACTCTCTATGTTTTTTAAAATACTATGTTTCTTCTTGGTCTTACAAGAGATTAGCATGCCACATACTTATTTTTAGGCATTTATCTTCAAGTACGTGCATTTTGGTTTTTTTCTATTTCCTCCAGAAACTTAATAATACATGGTACTGGAAGGTATGACAGAATTTTCTGATCTTCGATTTTATCAGTTTTCCAGAANTGACTCTTGCTTTTGTTGTTCAGGGTTTTTTTTTTAGGGGGGAGGAAGCTGGGGAGCTCCTAAGCATTAATGGAAAAATGCAGAGAAAATCCTCTTCCATTTGTTTTAAACCTTGGCCGTTTTCTTTTCTGTTGTTTTTATATATGTTGACCTTAAGAACCAAACCAAAACAACAAAAACCAAAAAACACGCAAGGCGTTTGCATTTACTCTTCCGATAAAGGGTCATTAGCAAGTAGCAAATTAGTTAGTAGTATGAAAACGTTATTTTGCATATCAAAATTCTAAAGTACTTTTTTTCCCTTAACATCAAAAACAGTCATGTTTGGAATCCTTTCCACTTAGGTATCTGTACAAAAATGTGAAAAGCATCTCTCATCTCTTCTAATACAGTTTATGTTTTTGGGAGGGAGCTTGTTCAGAATTGTTACCTCTTTAAAACCTCTCACTGAAGTTTAGAGCACAGACCTTTTTTCCTGCATCTATCATATCTATCACATATAGGGTTTGATTGTGTTCCAATCTATTTAATTTTTTGATTGCCGTTTTATTTTATATTTCATAATACCCAAACAACTTACATTCTACGAATTAACGTGCTTGCGTTTTCAAATCTAAATAATTCAGGAGTGAAGTGGTAAAAAATTTCCTTCCTAAGCTGACAGAGAATGCTTGAAGGCAAAAAAACCCACCAAAAAACCACCACTCTCTATGTTTTTTAAAATACTATGTTTCTTCTTGGTCTTACAAGAGATTAGCATGCCACATACTTATTTTTAGGCATTTATCTTCAAGTACGTGCATTTTGGTTTTTTTCTATTTCCTCCAGAAACTTAATAATACATGGTACTGGAAGGTATGACAGAATTTTCTGATCTTCGATTTTATCAGTTTTCCAGAATTAAAGGACACTATTTGCTATTAAGAGATAGACTCTTCTTGCTGTCTTTTCAATAAAAAGCACCCCTTCTTTCACTTTCCTCTAAATTCCTTAATTTGTTTCTTGTAGCTAGATTTTTGTACCTGGATTTTGAACGACTGTGGTAACACAGGAAGTCAATCTCCTGTCTCTGGGTAGGCACCCTGCATCGCCAAAATCCCTGCAGGGCCAGATGAGCTGCCTCACTCCTTGGTGGAGTCAGCCCTGTGGATTTCTGCTTCTTGCTCAAGCATAGTGAAAGTGAAAGTGAAGCTACAAGTTTATCTCAATTATTTTTTCTTTTGTTGGCTTTTGTCTTCTTTTCTAGCTACCTCCTTTAAATCCTTCAGGACAACCAGCAGGAACTCTCCTAAACCTGCATGCACCACCCACTGCCTTAACATCACCGAAGTTTATATAAATACCACTTTTGCCTTCCCTGTTGCCCTTCCTTTGCACTTTCTATTGTCAGAAATCTCAGCCTTGCCCATTGCCAGGATTTCCTCTGTAGTTTATTGCTGTTGCTTACTCAAACTTGTCTAATTAAAAACTTTCCAAGACAAAAAGATCTCATGGTGTTGCATTAACATATCAAAAAAAAAAAAGGCAACTCAATTTGAACACCATCCCTCCAGAGTTTAGAAATTTGTGTGTCCAAGATTAGCAAAAACTGGTAGGATTACTGGAATAGATTGCAATTATTTATTAAAGATCAAACGTCTTTTTTTTGTTGGCTTTGTCTTGCTAAACAATCACAAGAAAATATTATAGGGAGTTGAGTTTGTATCATAAAAACCAAAATAGTTACTCAAATTCATTGCCTAATTTAAGGTCAGAAGCAGGTATCAAGGCATAACCGGTAATAACGGCTTCCAAGAACCACCCCAGAATCTCCCCACCACAGCTAGGATATTTACCTATTCACATTGATTGGTCATATATGAGCCAAAGTAAATTCCAGATATGATATTCTATTGGTTTAATCTAATGCTGGCATGAAAACCGAGTTCCAGAACATGATGCCCACATAGTCTTCTTTACGAAAGGGTGGTGGGGAATATTCTTCCTAAACACCTCATGCTTTCCCCGGAGCACAGCAGCACACCAAATGAACCCCAAAGTCAGACCACATGACCATTCAACCTTGAGTCATTCTGGAACCGAGACCATCAACTGCGATACTGATCTAAATCATAAAAGTTTCCATACATAGAGAAAATAAATGGCATTAATAGTAAATGCAGAGTTTTCCCTCTCCAGGTGGGGTTCAACAGTAGGCAAACGCTCACACACACCCATGTTGGATGTGGGAATTTCTAAGTTACACTTACGAAACGTATCTACCTCCCAGTTTACCCACACACTGATACACTGTGTGACAGAAGGGTTAAATTCCTTTCCCTAGGACAGAGGACAAAAAAAGCACCCCTTAGATCAAATCCCAGCTGACATAAACCAACCAGTCTTCTAAACTAATTATCTCAACATATAGCTGTCTAAACATTTGGTTTGATCATCTGCTCAAAGAAAGAACTCGCAAACGGACTTAAGACATGCGACATGTATCTGGCTGAGGACTCGGCGGCTCCGCACATATCGAGGCAGATAAAATCCCTTCCATGTCTGCTGGAGAGGCAGGTAACCCTGCCAGCACAGACAAAAGGCTCTCCCTGCGCTGCAGCTCAAGAACAGAACGTGCTGTATTCAAGTTGACTAATAAACATGGGCTTGTTTGGAAAAGGTCACCATGTGTTGCTGCAGAATTTCTGCTCTCTGTGCGTACCTCCCAGCGAGGCTGAACCCTGCCCGGGAGTTCGAGTTCTTCCGCTAGAAGAATCGTGAGATGATAAAATCAAGCAGCTGAAACCAGCGATCCAGCCGACGATTACGGGGTTCATCCTTGACGGGGAAAGAAAAAGAAGGGGCCCAAGGCTCTCCCCGAGAGACCAAACAAAGATCAGCAACACAGCACTCTCTCTGGCACCCTGACAATCACCTAGAAAGATTGCATTACTTGGCAAACAGAAAAGGGAATACTTTCCACTACTACCCTCTGTTCCTGCTTGGTGCTTCTCGCTACCAGACTGCTCTGCCTCTTCACCTTTTCCCTATTCTTCCTCCACTTCTTTGCTCCTGGAAGGATCCTCATCAAACCGAAAGCACGTGAAAACACCCCAGAACCTGCAAACATCAATCTAGACCAACTTGGTCTTCAAAGTTTTTAAGGAAAAGCAAGGAAACTGACATCTAGGATAGCTATTCAGAGAATTCACAAAATGTTGAATTCCGGTTCACTAAAATTTCGATTAATGCTTAAATGAGAGCTTTAAAAGAGAAAGTCTGCAATTGCTAAAAATCTCAGCCTCTCAAAAGCTTTGTGTGAAATTTGAAAATACAATCACCAGAAGCCGGTACAGTGACTTCTTCTTTCACATCATTTTTGCATAATCCTTCCACTGGCAACTTCTTTATAATATTAAGCTGCCTGTCCTTTAATAATGCCTTGATAAAGTTTGGCAATCTCATACTTTATGAGACAGAAGGTTGGGAGACCTGACGTAATACCAGAACTTCAGAACTTGAGCATCTAATGCACATACTTCGCTGCACATAAATAGAAACCCCAAGTTTAGGAAGTCAGATACCATCACAGCAGCAAAGCAAGCGTCCTGTCCTGCGCTGTGCTAAAACTCAGTAGCATCTTTTTAATGGATAATAAGCAAATATTTTCCTAAATACAGCTTTGTTTTCTGAAGAGAAAAGCAACACTATTGTAGCAAAATAAAAAAGCAAGACCTTCCCTGCTGCCCATCATGCTTATTTGCCCATTGTGTGTCCCACAAGGTACGGAGACAGACTCCAGAACTCTAGGAGCCAGCAAGGGATGGCTCCACCTGGGCTCCTGTCCTTAGTCGACTGGGGAGATGGACAGATAAAAAACATTTTTGCTTTGTAGGTGTCTTTCTGCCTTGACTTCTTAAGTAGTACATGGAGCTTTCTTATGCTCATTCGTTCTTACACTGGCTGTACATTTTTCAATTTTGTGGTTGAGGAAGTTGCTGCCTTCTGGTTTGTGCCACACAGACCTATTTCGCATTTTCTTAATAGCCTCAGCCAGCTTCTTAAAAAAAATAAAAAGAATCACAACTACTTGTTTCACCTCCTTTGGTTAGTATGTATGTACCTAAAAATGTAGTTGTCATTACTTTCCAATTGGTGTAATGAAAAGAACTCAAAGAATTCTTCTACAACCAGAAATGCCTGAACTACCCCAAATTTCAAACAACAAAGGTTTGCCATGCTTTCCCTACTAGAATCAGATGGGATAATTTCAAGCTGGAGTTTGTAAAAGCCAGAAGGGTTCTCAAGGGCATTTTCCATTTGTTTTCACAAAGCTCTCTCTGGAAAGTTTTCCAGTCTAGATGGGTGAGGGGAACAAACAACAAAATGCTGCTGACATCTGTAAAAATTGGAATTTAACAAGCTTGGTGCAGTCTGAGAGGAAATGCAAATTTAAATAAATGTAGAACGTTATCAGAAAAAAGATGCTTCGCCACAAGTCCACTCTGAAAAAAAAAAATTGTCCTCAACTTCAGCTCATGCTCACTTTGCTCTGGTACGCTGCCGGTGTTTGACAACTGCATCCACCTTTTTCCACAACAGCTAATATCGCTAATACTTGCTTGCCATCACAGTTAAGCTTCTTACTTGTAAGGCATATTTGTAACGCAATGTTTATTTGTAATGCTTTGCATTAAAAAACACACACTAGCTTACATTAGCAAATGCAAACACGGTTTGCTTAATCATCAGCTGACCTATGCAACACACTTTAATGGCAGTATGTGCTGACCTGTGACAAGCAATTTATACGGTTTAGTGGCCGTGCCCACTTGGACAGTAAATGCTGAGCCTGTTTGTCATCTGTTGCACTTCAGGCCCTCTCTGCTGGACAGACAGGCCAAAGCAGCATAAGGAGCACAGATACCCGACTCTAAGTCAGGAGGGCTTCTCTGGGAGAAGCTGGCTCATCCTTAGTGTGGGAAACACTGAGAAGGCGGCAAGGGTGATAGTGCTACACCCCACGGCCCTGTACACATCTCCCTGGCCTCCTGATCTGTAGCACAGCCAGCAGAGCTCCATCAGCTCGGAAACCCTCCTTTGCACAGAATCACAGAATGCTATGGGGTTGGAAGGGACCTCCAGAGATCATCCAGTCCAACCCCCTGCCAGAGCAGGGCCACCCAGAGCAGGTCCCACAGGAACGTGTCCAGGTGGGTTTGAATGTCTCCAGAGAAGGAGACTCCACCATCTCCTGGGGCAGTCTCTTCCAGGGCTCTGCCACCCTCGTAGGAAAGAAGTTCCTCCTCATGTTTAGATGGAACTTCCCATGTTCCAGTTTGTTCTCGTTACCTCTTGTCCTGTCCCTGGGCACTGCTGAAAAAAGACTGGCCTCGTCCTCTCAACACCCACCCTTTAAGTATTTATAGGCATTGATCAGATCCTCCCTCAGCCTTCTCTTCTCCAGACTAAAAAGACCAAGTCCCTCAGCCTCTCCTCATAAGGGAGATGCTCCAGGCCCCTCATCACCTTTGTGGTCCTTTGCTGTCCCCTCCCCAGCAGTTCCCTGTCCTTCTGGAACTGGGGAGCTCAGCTCCTCTTCAGTGAGGAGCCTCAGCTTCTCTGCTTCCCTGCTCTCAGCTGCCAACCAGAAACACACTCTGCATTTGGAAAACACAGAAGGACATTGAGGAACAACCAAACTAGTATTTGAAACAAGCAAATAAGCCTTTTTCAGGGATTTAAAGACTAAGTTAAGTGCCACCCTACGAAGGAAGTTTAAAAGTCAATTTTCCTGCTTTGATAGAAAACCAAAGATCTGCAGTAGTCAGACTGCAGCGCACACCATGTTTATCTGGTTCCTCCTAAAATGAAGTCTTCAGGGGCCTCACCAACAGTCCTACAGGATCTCAGTCCCAGAGGCTTTTCCTAATTTTCACCCATCTTTCTGACCTGCCTACTTCCAAAGGACCCATATTGCCTTAGCACCCAAATGACCCACTTGCACAGATAAAACCCTATCTTTTCATTTCATGTTTGTCCAAAGGAAGACAGAACTTAAGAGATTCTGATGACAATAACGAAGGTCTGCGCTCATGGCATCAGCTATCTTTGAGTTTCTCCTCCTTAGGACATGCCCATACTTTCCTCAGGACGTGCAGGGCCTTGTGTAGAGATCTGAACTCTTTCGGTGGGACTGCAACAACTCCAGAGTAGGAGACAACACAGCAACGTTCAAAGATTGCCATGATTAGTCCTTTTCGAGGCAGGATTTTTTGGGGGTTTTTTCTCTCCCCAAACATAAGCAGGCACCGAATAGTATCGGAGTTAATGTAACTTTCCGCTCTGAAATAGCTTTGAGGGACTCTGTCCTGAGCCTCACTCTACAGGATGTTATGTCCCTACCTATAGTTCCACGCCACAACAGCCTCTGGGCTTTACCTGCAAAACTACGTGATAGATATTTGTGTCAGTAATTTTCAACAGAACCAAATCTCACAATTTCATGCTTCACTGCTTCAAATAACCAGCTTCAGTTTTAAGAGTTATTATGACCGATTACTACCTTATTTTGTCTACAGCGAAGGAGTAGAGCAAGACTTAACAATTTGCCTCACTGTTCCTTCTCCTAGATGGACAGACTGAAGCAAGAGTTAACCCCTTGAATTTATACCACCCACCACGTAGGAATAGTTAGGCAAATGAGTCCTATTCATGGATACAATACATGTCTTCCATGCTCTCCACGTTAGTACACAGCAGCCAGAGTCAACTGTCACCTTGTAAAGCATCACAATTATTTTTTAGTGGGGAAACAGTGCAGCAGCATTTATAGAAAGTGACTAACTGCAGCCGGTCCTACAGCAATCTGCAGTACTCTGCAGACATAACCAAGCTATACATAAAAACAAAACAAAACAAAAAATATACATCCTATAAACTAACTGGAAAAAATATCCCCTTGATGTGTAACTAGTGATCCTGAAGTGAAAATACCCCAGAATTTACAAAGCAGATAATGCCCTGGGAAAAACACAGCCACGTTTTGCTGAACAAACAGCTCCAATGCAGAAAGCGCAGCACGACCTAATCAGCTCCTTCAGCTGACCCGGCTCATTAAGTTATCTATTTTGCTCGTTTCAATTCCAATACACAAAAAATTGCTCATTGCCAGCTGGTATCAACTAAAATAAGAAACACGGCATTATTTTCCTTTTTCTACCATGTGAAAAATCTGTTAATGTCTGAAGAAATGCAAACCATCTTAACCTTGAAAAGAACAAAATAACGCAAACATTTTGACTCAATAGGTAGGGGAGGTTCAGTGTCTGGTGCTAGAGATAGTTACAGCAATTTTACATTGTTGTGTCTGATTAAAACGTTACAGTTTGTTCTTATTTTTAAAAAAAACAACATTCCTTGCCTGCAACCTCATTGTGGTTCAGAATCAGTCTGCACAAAATAACACACAACAACCTTGTATCACAGGCACAAAAGAGACTAGCAGATGATTAAAACATAGATCCTTTTCTCAAACCACTCTAGAACATACTAGGTGAAATATCCCTCCAAAGCATCAAAAGAACATCTCCAAAAGCTAGGGAAAAGAGACCATAAGAAGTAGGTAGAGAAATGTGTGGTATTTTTTCCTACTGCTTTAATTTCAGCATCGATGAAATACACTCAAATCTTTTGGAACTCTTCCTACATTCAGCAAGAAGTAAAGATGAGAAAAACAGAATTAAGGCCCCTAGTGTCTGAAAATAAAGTGATAGCTGCAGCCAACCTCAAAAAACCCTAACAACAATAACAAACTTACCACCCTGAAGCATTGAAAAAAGCCAGAAAATCTTCAGCTCTATAGCTGACCAACAAACCAACAACATTTCTTTCATTCAGTCCTTGGCCGAAACATGCCTCAATCTACGGAGTGATTTTGTGACATTTTTTAAATCTAAAATGCTCAGTTACTTTCACTGTGTGAAGTTTCTGAGCAATGGTCAGGAGTCAGGAGGAAGAAAAGAACTGAGTTAAGGGGACACTGAAACAGACTTTGCATTGGCCACTAACCTGAGCAGTTCCCTTCCGGTCATGACTGACTTGTTCTCAGAGGTCCATTTCTCTATTAAAACAGGTTAATCTCTGGTCCCTCTAGTCTCTTAACACACCTCTCTGAAAACAGGGTACTTATACAGACATCAGTAACGACAAAGGAAAAGAACTACCACTTTGCTTGGATGTTTTTGCAATACAGAGTCCATCCTTTGTTTCCACCACTCCCAATCACCAGGAAAGGGCAGCAAAAGACACTCTGCAAGTTCCAGCAAAAGTGTGAAGCAAGAGGAAGCGAGTGCACACCAGAGATGCTGGTCCTTCTCCTGCTCCATACTTTCTGCTGCCTTATCAGCAATCCTGTCACCCTCCTCAGACTGAACAGGAACATTTGTCTAGCTCAGCAGCTCTTCCTTCTCTCTCTTCTCACATATGTACATACAAGTCACTTAAATATTTTTGACTTATTGTGGTTTAATAAGTGGCTGTTAGCTGACCTGTATTAACCGACCCAGGAAAACATCCTCAGCCCACTGCAAATTCAAAATAAAATATGCTCTAGTAACCTCACTGGCTGCAGCTGTCTGTACTCATTCTCCAGTTTTGCAGCAACATAATGGTGATTTTTCCATAGGGAGGTAGGCTGTTTTTCTTTAGCGTACTTGTCGAGCGTTCCCTGCACTTGCAAGCGTATGGCATTGTCATGCTGAACGATGCAAGGCCTCAACAAGGCTCCTGGCTGCCTGTGATCCATGGGCAGCCACAAGCCTTGGCGAAGCTGAAAATGCAATACCAACATTCAGTTTAGTTAAATGAAAGAGCAGCTTTGTATTAGCCAAAAACTGTGAAAAACGCAACCCTAGGGACTCTTGACAAATGCCACATGCTGAATAGAAACACAGGAGCGAGGAACTGATTTGGATGCAGCTGTATGTGTGTATGGCAAAAGCAGTCATAGAAACAGAAAGCCAAAGTGACGGCCAATAAAGATTTGGGAAGAGTAATGGCTAGCAGGGGTAGCCTCAAATTATAAGGAGATTGTTTCTTTTTTTTTTGCTCATACTTTACCCAGCAAAACAGAGGAGCAGAAGGGACTGTTTACATTCCTGATAGATTAACAGGATCTTACCCATGAAATACTTGACTCATGAGTTTTCCTAACATCCCTAAAGGCTCTAAGCAATGCATAGCCATTCAGGTCTAAGGAAGGGTAGAATTTGTGTTGTATCAGTTTTTGTAAAACTAAAAAAAAAATTCTAAAGCTGAAAATAAGCTTAGAACAGAAATTTGGACTCTGTTATCTCTGTAATACCCACTATTCTGGCTTACCAGCACCTCCTAACTACATGTCTTGCACTTACAGTGTAAGTGTAGACCTATATAAAGTGTGCCATGGCATGAAGCACCTTATATGACATGCATACATACACAGAAATTTACTTGTATTATTTGCACAGCTCTGTTAGTATGCAGGGAACCCAGCAACCTCAAAGATAAAATACAGGCAATGTGATAAAGAGCAGTGTAAAATTTTTTCTGAATGCTGTGTTTGCATATATCAATTTATCTCTTTATGGTTTCATGACTCCCTGCAGCTCACATTGCTGTTATGTATGGCTGCACTGGGATCTTTGCATTACTGAAAAGTTTTATGGAACATTTGTTTCATTTTTCCCTATAAAGCTTTTGATAGATCACTTCAACCTGAACAGTTCCAGTTTGATTTCCTTCCTGTCCCCTGCTTAACGGAGTCATTTCATGCTTTAAGCTAAATCAACCAAGGTAAACTAACCAACAGCTAACACCTGGTGAAAAAAAAAAAAAAAAAAAAAACCA
>VXAK01008703.1:82048-100037 GCA_013399435.1 Arenaria interpres
AAAAAAAAAAAAAGACCCCGACATAATAAACCAAAAACCTCAAGAACTAGAAAACTTCAGAACCTAACTGGCTTTTCTCAGATACTTTTAACATGATCACACGCCATAGTTTAATACTACTGTACAACCTAATCATTCGTTAATGTTAGTTTAGTTAATGATTACAAATATTTAACTTAAGCAGTTATCTGCAGCATCTGTAGCTTTCTGTTCAGAAGTCACCTAAGAGACACAAAAAGGGGCTGTTAACCTTTGACGTTGGAAGTATCAACACCATCAGCTGGAAGGATTATATGAACATCAAACCAGCACTCTAACGGGAGTTAACGTGAACTTCAGCCAGCACTTTAACTGGACTTTATTTAAAGTGTTCATGTGCTTAAGCATGTGAGGCCACTGTGCAGAAGGAAAATTTGAAAACTCCTTATAAATACTTTTGAGATTTCCTATAAACAGGTTTTCTATCAGAGATCCCTCACCCTCTCCTCTCCTCCTGCTCAGCTGAGGAAATCTCTACCGTGTGTGTGTTTTAAAACTTGGGGTTTTGCCCTCTTTGTAAAGCTGGCATTCCTTTCTGTTCCCCTCCACAGCCCAAGGATCGGGGTGTGAGGACTGGACGCCTGGCAGTGCCTGCAGGTTAGAGCTGCAAATGAATCAAAGGTCTGGGCTGCCTGAACCACTCCACCTCCCCGGTGCAGAGCAGTGGGAGCAACAGGGAGAGACGGGAATCCAGAAATCCCCCATAAGCAATGTATGGTAGCTGGTGGCACAGAAAACCTCAGCAGCCACATGAGGACTTTGTATCTGCATCCTTAGGTCATTATTAGTATTTTTATGGACAAGGACACAGCTGAGAGAGCTCCAATTTAAACCTTATACCAGATGAGAGGAAGTCTTAGAATGAAAACCTGCAAAAATGCATTGGAAAGTTCATCCTGATACGTATTACATTTTTATTCCACTAAATGCTTTCTACTTGCATATTAGCTTCACCTCACGAGTAAGATTTTCATGAGTATCTTCTGGAGAAGATTTTCAGTCTGTCTACTCACATTTACTTACAGAGTTTACTGTGAGATTTCCTCTGTTGTACCACACAGGATCACATGCACCACATGTTTCTTCAGGGTTAAAGTTGCTTCAATTTTTACCACACTTCTCATAACATTCTGAGGTTCTCTTCAGAGGTCCTAGAATCAATACACCACAGCGAAAAAAAAAGGTTTTTTTCATTATTTTTTAATTATTTTTTTAATAACCATTGCACTCTTGACTGAAGATTCAGCAGAAATTAAAGTTTCCTGAAAGTCATAAGGGAGCCTCAGTGTGCATCCGAAATAAAACACTAGTTTCACAGTTTCTAAGCTTGTAGCTCTAACAAGCGTGAGTCATTCTTGAACGCTCAAGGACAGCAGTACAACACCGTACTTCAAGATCAATGCATGATTACCTCCTCACCAGCCCCATTAATTCTTAGAGCACTCACGGTTACGGTAAGTCTAAATTACCCTGTAACAGGATAGCACTTTTGCTCCACGTGTGTCTAGGTAATTGTCTTGATACCTGACTTTTTCCCAGCAACTTCCTTGGTCTTCTCAGCGACAAAATATGTAACAAACGTTTAAGAGGAATGCTCCATTTCTATAACAGCCAGAAACCTGTCAATTCTCAGCACCACTGACACAGTGGAAGTGTGCACCACAATACAGCCTGAACAACTACCTTACACACACACGCAGAGCGGCTAGTCCACTGGCTAGTAACCTACATGTAAACAGCATGAATTTACACTTTCTGGGGATGCAAGAACAACTTTCAAATATAAAGCGAATTTTAAGAGCAGATTCTCCTGACTGGCAAGCTCAACGTGCTACAGGATCTGTCAGACAAAGGACATGCAGATCGATAATTTTAGATGGCTCTGGCTCAGGGCCACACTGCTGCTCCAAACACTCCTTAGATGAAGTTGCAGCCTGATTCTGTGATGAGAAGAGCATTCAGGAGAGCAGGGGCTGCCATGATACACAGCTGCATATGCATCATTTTTTCTCTGCAAACATCCCTTGTATCAGTGACTTACTGCCTGATGGTGCCTTGGGCTGCCAGCACCCAGGAACGCCTCCCGTGCAAGGAATTCACCAGGAACTGGCACGAATCATCCCAGCAGCTTGATACCATTAGAGTAATGTAAAACAGCAAGACTTGAATTTTAAAGACTTTTAAGTAGCCCAGAGTCACAGCCAGAAGCCTGGATTAACAGAGGCACTTTTTTAACATCAGAATATGGATTCCTCAAAAATGAGATAATGACAACATAAATCTTTAGAAGTGTAATAAGGATTCAGTAAACTTTTGTTTCCATTCTTTCTTACTTAGAATATGCTACTACAGCCACATAAAAATCTATCATGCTCTCCTACAGTAACGCCTGAAGCAACTAGTTTCTACTAAAAATCACTTTCTGGTCTCATACTGTGAAGCTCTGTTGTGGGTAGGCATCCCAGGGAAGAGACGAACAGCTGAGGATATACCTAAAAGTCTAGAGGGAAGAAAACCACAAATAATTCCTTTTGGCTCTTTCTTTCTCTGCCCTTTCCTCTTCTACACCCTGACCCCTTACTTTCAAAACTTCTTGTGCAATATCACAATCATGGAATCATAGAATCATTCAGGTTGGAAAAGACCCTTAAGATCGCTGAGTCCAACTGCTGACCTAACACTGTCAAACCCACCACTAACCCATGTCCCTCAGCACCACGTCTGCCTGGATTTTAAATCCCCTCAGGGATGAGGACTCCTCCACTGCCCTGGGCAGCCTCTTCCAAGGCTTCACAACCCTTTCTGGGAACAAGTTTTTCCCAATATCCATCCCAAACCTCCCCTGGCACAACTTGAGGCCGTTTCCTCTCATCCCATCGCCTGTTCCTTGGGAGAAGAGACCGACCCCCCCTGGCTACACCCTCCTTTCAGGGAGTTGGAGAGAGCGAGAAGGGCCCCCCTCAGCCTCCTTTTCTCCAGGCTGAACACCCTCAGCTCCCTCAGCCGCTCCTCACAAGACTCTAGAGATGGTCTAGATAAACATTTCCCATGTCATGTGCTGTCAGCACTTCAAGATATCGCTGAGCAGCAAGCAGGAAGGAAACCCTTTGGCCCCCATATGGTAAAGAGAAGAAAATGCTTAGAAATCACGTCAAGCCTTGCTTCACCCCCAGCATCGCGGCCAGCAGGGTGAGGGGAGGATTCTGCCTCTCTGCTTTGGTGAGAACTCACCCGGAGTACTGTGTCCAGCTCTGGGGCCACCAACATCAGAAGGACATGGAGCTGTTGGAGCGGGGCCAGAGGAGGCCACGGAGATGCTGGGAGGGCTGGAGCCCCTCTGCTGTGAGGAGGGGCTGAGAGAGTTGGGGGGGTTCAGCCTGGAGAAGAGAAGGCTCCAGGGAGACCTCAGAGCCCCTTCCAGTCCCTAAAAGCACTCCAGGAAAGATCAGCAGGGCCTGTAGCCATAGCAAAAAGGGTAATGGCTTTAAAATAAACGAAAGTAGATTCAGACTAGACATAAGGAAGTAATGATTTTCAATAAGGGTGGTGAGACCCTGCCTCAGGTTGCTGAGAGAGGGAGTGGATGCCACATCCCAGGAAACATTCCAGGTCAGGCTGAACGGGGCTCTGATATACCTGGTTTAGTTGAAAATGTCCCTGCTCATGGTAGGAGGTTGGTCTAGATGGCCTTTAAAGGTCATTTCCAACCCAAAATATTCTGTGATTGTAAAATACAACAGAAGGAACAACACCTGCCCAACACACCGGCCTTACTGCACACACACACTCACAAAGTACACCAAAGCTTGAAGATCCCCTTCCATCTTTACACCAGCTCCCACCAGTCTTAGAGCTTTTGGGACAGTGAGGAGAAGAAGAGAGCATGGGAGAGACAGAAGAGTACAGAGGGAAGGGTAAAGGCTAGGTAAAGCCTAAAGGATTTGTCTCACCATTTGCCTCTCTCCCCTAAGCCCTGGCTGGATCCTGATGGTCACTCTCACCAGACTGAATTTAAATAGAAGCCACAGCGAGAGGAGGAAACAGCTCAGGATGGAGAAAGAGAGACCCAACCCCCTCCTCGCTGCTACAGCATTGAACTTGTGCTTCTTTCAGCTTCTTTTCAGCTTTGAAGGATCCTTCCACAAAAACAAATAAAGGGAAAGTGAAAGTCAGTACCACTGCTCTTCCGCTGTATCTGCTGAAGTGAAAAGGAAAGCTGACAGCCTGGGGGAGCATCTACCCCCTGCCACCTTCTGCTTTCAGACACATATGACAGTCCCAAGGTGACACCAGCGGCAGGGGTTAAGGAATGTCTCCATCAGAGCACCCAGCTCCGCGCAGGGCACCTCATGTGCGGGGTGACCCTGCCCGAGACCGCTGCACCTCCTGGAGCCAGGGGTGCACAGCTCCTTCCAGCCACGACAGCGCCCGCCCGGCCTTGGCCCGAGCAGCGCAGAAACAGGTTCTCATGGGAACATCCCTTCTGCTCGGTAACAGAAATGATGAATGGAACTTTCTTTCAGGAGAGTTCTTGAAGGGCTCAAAACACCAAAACATCACCAAATTTTTCCACAGACAGGATCCCACCCTGACAGCGGTTCAGTGCGACACCAGTTAGGGTTCTAGCACCCGATGGGATGCAAAATTATCTATACTACCGTTTTTTCCCATGAACGTTGGCTCCAACAAAGGGCATTTTACCTGATACTTTACAGAGTGCCATTCTTACCAGGGTCAGAAAAAAACAGGGGCAAAACAACATCATGGTTGTGGTGCTGGAAAGCATTATATTCTGCCTGTCACCCTCCTGCCACAAGCTTCTGCCTTCTTATTCTGCGCTGCAGTTTAAATACACTAATTGGAGCGGTTGCCCCAAAGGTAATTTTCCTTGTAACAGAATCTTCCTTCAAATACAGGATGCAAACATTGCCAATAACTGATTAAAGCTCATGTGAAGTATATGAACCAAACTGCTGAGGTAATTCCTTGTTTTTCTATCCATTTCTTTGCTTTTTTACTGAACAGTTAGGTTAGCTGCATTAAAAGAAAAAAAAATTGGAAATATCTGTACAACCCCTGCTAGCACCAAGGGCTGCCAATTTATCTTCTGGGTTAAAATTCCAAGGCAGGAGAAAACATTTTTTGGATCAGCTACAGATTGGGCTTGTTGTTTTTTTCTTTCTTTTAAATGGACTGTTTAAGACATAAACAAAACAGGGAAGAGAGAAGAAATGGTTCACCGGAAAACAGCGGTGACGCCCTGAAAGTGAGCGTTCTTTAGAACCCATGCATGTTTGAGTGGAAAAACATTCATGAAAGCAAAAGCTGAGTGCCTTCAAAACTCAAGATTCTGAAATTCTGAGAAACCAAAGAACAGTAGAAGTGGTGGTACAATAAAGCTACACAAAATTCATGATGCTTAAAAAACTATGAAACTGAGGGGAGGGAAAAAGACAACTGCTATCTAGTGCAAGTTACCTACAAGAGATTGAACTATTTCTCTGATATTTTTAGTTCAGCTCTTCTTTACAAGCCAAAGCCTTTTTCCTAAAGCTTTGTAATGAACATTCACAAAGGAATAAATTAGGGAGATTAATCTAACTCCGCAGTTCAGCTCTGACCTAAAAATGCAACGATTTTGAATTTACTGAGATGAAATGTACAGCCTTCAGAACAAATCCTCGTAGGCCATTGGATGAAAAAAAAATAATCTCAATCTATGTACCTTCTGTTTCTCAATATATAGTAGCTTTGGCCTGTCCCTATTCATCACTCTTCCATATTTTTAAAATTCTCACTTAAGTGTACTCCAAATCAAATCCAAAAAGGTTAGCTTTATTCCAAATTATCTACCATCATATTTCCAGGCTAACCTCCTCCTCAAAATTAAGTTCCGTACTTTGTTTTTCTAAAAAAAATTGCAGCATAGACTGTTCTTCTATGTTTTCCATAGACAAAAATTCACAGTTCCCTCCCAGTTGTATAAAAAACTTCAGAACAAAATTAAGTTCAGCTCTGCCTACTGCATTGTTACCAGCAATAAAAATTGCGACCAAGATCACAACGATCTTTTTGCCCCATTAAAATTAAATAGCAACAACCATCACAAGGCGTTTTTCTTCAGGCCACGTTTTGGCTGCCAAGGATGCAGAACTGCCACTAGAGAAATCTGCGGGCAGATGGAGATCTCCTAGAATCAATTTGTTCCTCCAGTTTTGTCTTCCCTGAGAAGCTCCACCACCACCAGACATCCCGAAACAGGACCTCAGCACTGGAGAGATCGGTTCACAGGCCAGGCCAGAGACCCAACAGAGGGCTTCTTGTTCTGTCTCACACCAGGAAAATAATAGCAGGAAAAAAGGAGCCTAAGCACCTGCGCTTCTACAACCAGTAACATCAGAGAAAGGAATTTGCTCCACCACCTGAATTGAAAACTGACACTAAAATCACTGATCAGTTTCAACAGTAATGGCAGTGGCCAGCAGGCGCCGGGCTGGCTACCTTGGTGCAAAGGCAGATTTACTGAGATATTCTACATTGCTTCCCTTTTTTTCTTTTTTTGAATATTTGCTAATCATATTGGAAATTATATATGTCCAGAACATCTGACACAACTACGCAAAGAGCTGGTTTTGGAGCAGGCAGGAGATCCCCGAACACCTCAGAGGAGCTGCTCAGCGGTGCCCTGGCATTTTCAGAATGATGCAAAGCAGCACAAACACTGTGAAAACCCGTATCTCAGCTGCCTCGATCACCCAGTGGACACTTTATCAGGGTATAAAAGGGTCATGAAAGGCCAGGAATAGTACAGAATCCCACAGATAAAAAGAAAGCCGATTTCTCTCCAAGTTTCTCCAGGAGGAGCGTGAGATGGACTCTAAAAATAAATTGACAGTAATTCAGAAGTCTTTTACAGTTTGTCAGTCAGCAGCTGGCATGTCACATATTGCTAGGGGGGAGTATGATTGGGGTTTATTTTCTTGTATTCCCCTAGTTTCCACTGTTAAATCATATTAAAACAGAGATAAATACAAATGTTATAAATATTGTCTTTTCTATGCAAGCAACTGGAATTGCCATAAGGCTCTTGATCATGGCACAGGTAAGAGAGGCAATCTGATAGTCTAAACAAGGAGACGGAAATATGCTCTCTCCAATAAAATACACTACAAAACCACATTAAAATTTTGAGAAGCTAGATACTAAAAGGAAAGGAAAAAAAAAAGCCTCATCCAAATGGGTAGCTCTCCACATAGAAGAGGATGAAAAAAAATCAAACGTTTATTGCAGACATCCACCTTTTACAAACACCAAGCTGAAAAACATTAAAATGACAATTTAAACAGGCTGCCTTCAGAAAAATACTTTAGAAAACTACTAATCCATGACAGGACAAGGTTCATTTGATGACAAAGATTATTAAATTGTACAAGGTTTGTTACTTAAATTGTCTACTTTTAGACACTATGCACACACAGGAAAAAATATTTAGTCATCACATCCTTATCAAATATGTAAGAGCTGTTATCAAGAATTACCTACATTTACATGGAAAGCAGGTAAATTAGCCCTCAGTTTTCACTACTTTTTAATAGAAGTCATAATGACAACATTGAAAGTTGGAGGTAAGTATCTATTTTTTTTGTTCTGAATGAAGAGATTTTAATTTTGAGAGTAAATGAAGTGAGCTAGTGTCCAGCATTAACAAAAGAATAAACACACATGGAAAACTGCATTATTACGTAGGTGATGGCTTTGACTATTAATTGGCTGTGCATGCATCTGATGTCACCACATATGCACCAATNCCCAGATCACCAAAAATAACAACCCCACCCCTCAAAAAACCAAAAACAGTTGAAAAAGTATTAGCACCTACATTCTTAATTGCTAGGTGACAGATTCACGTTTACTTATGTGTTTTCTACAACCACTACATCTTTAATTTTGTCCTTTATAGTAGCGCACTTTCAACAGTAAGCACATAAAATGATTATTGAGAAAAGACTCTAAATTGACAGGAGGCAGTAGATGAGAATTTCAACATTTTCTGTATAGGAAGGCACTAAACAAAGGTCTCCCAACTCCTAGATGACAGGTTTTACCTCATAACACAATAGGCTGGGAGGCAGACACAAGCACATTCTTTTCCACCACGTGATGTAAAAGACTGCTTCTCCAAATTTTTTGTATGGATTCTAATCTCACTGCTGGGCAGTGCCAAACAGTCTAGCAAAGCAGGGCACTGAGACACAAACCCATTTATTTTTTAGGTCTTAGACACAGACCCATTTATTTTTCAGACCGAAACTTTGCAGAGGGCTGCAGTACTTCCAGATGAGCGCAAAGCAGACTCACTTGCCCCTGGAGAGCTCTGAAGTCACACAGAGCTACGTTTAATAGGTTTGAATGCCTACTATGAAGGGACGCCTGACAACTCCCGATTTTTGGTAGAACCAAATGTCTCACCATTGTTTAGGATACCTGTATCCCTGGAGCACAACTTAACTACACCAAACCCAGGGCAAATTCTGAGCAGGTATAAACTGATCCTTTGCCTTGCGTATCACAGACCTATTAACACCAACTGAGGATCTAGCCTTATACAAAAATTAATTCCAAGTAATAGAAGCAGTCTACACTAAGAATAGTAATTAATGTAATCAGGTCAGGCGTAGAAGGGAGTTCTTCAACCCATAGTGAATAAGCAGAAGCCACTTAAAATTCAGAACAATTAAATGCTAATTAGCTTTTTGTCAATTGCCTGCTAAAAATGATACTGCTCCATTTCAACTGTGTTTCTTCTCTGCCTAATGAACCACACAAGGAAGAAAAAAAGAAAGAAGCATACAGAGAGAACTCTGTAAATCAAGTCTGTCTGCAGCTGCAGACCAGGAGGAGACTACCTGCAGTAAATCTCCGAGGGCAAAGCAGCATTGCAGGACAGGACCATTCTGAAATGGGAAGGCCACAATTCCCAGGTCTCACAGTCTAGGGCTGTAAGAGGCTGAACATTTCACTGCCAATGTAACTTTTTACTTCTACTGGGGAAAAAATAAGGAGGTGGGAGAAATGGGAAAAATATCAATCATGTGTGTTAAGCAAGCATCATCTTAAATGTATGCACACATTTAAACCACTCACCATATTTTCATTCAGATAACCCACACTTGAAGTAATAAAACTCAGAAAGTAAAGCAAATGAAGATAAATCCCACACAATGCAAATAAAACTTAAGATGTGCGCGTGGGGAGGAGAGGGCAAGGAAAGAGAATCACTGAGACTGAACAATAGAACATGAACTCAGGGGCAAGAGGGTTCCCTGTTTATTACAGGCATGCAGGCTCTTGGGTGGAAAGGCTCTGGAATAAATTCCGTTTATTACTTGCCCACATGCACTGTCAAGCTGCTGCTACCTCCTCGGGGACAGAAAGGCTATGCTGTTTCATTTTCATAAATAATCCACAGCATAAAAATATTGAATGTTCCACTTCAAACCTCCCAAGTTCTCCTTTGACCAAAAATATATGTGATTAACTATATCAACTCCTTTGTTTTAGCCACACATTAACTGCATAACCAACAATACTATTAAAGATGTCAGATACTACAGCAGCACTCAAAACCAAAGACTACAGTTTTTCAAAAGTAGTATAAGATTAAATACAGTCCACTGAACACTACAGACTGCAAAAATACATCCTGTCAGGACTGGGTCAGAAATGTGACAGCAAATTTTTTATTTTTTTTCCACTACTTTATGAGTCTGCAATAGGTCAAAACAGGTGAGAATTGGTTGATGAAAGATTGCAGGTATCAAACTTTTGAAAGTCTTTTGTAGGACAGGGTCATTTCCAATTCCTGACACAAACTAAAGATAACACTGCCTAAGCAAAATCTCTGGGTGAGGGAGGCAGGGTATCTCACACATCTCAGCAGGCACTTAGCTTTTGATACACTGAAGTGTTAGAGATTCTGGGGTTGTATGCTACTGATGGTCATACCCATTCTTTCTGTCACAAGTCTTTATGCAGTATTCTCAACCAAACCAAACCAAAAAAATTATTCTCCCATTTATCAAATAACATTCCTGACAGCCTTTTGGCTCAAGGTCATGTCTTAAAACTTACCACTGAAGAACTCCATGAGACACACAGCTGAACTTGGAGGAACTCATATCCAACACTGACCTTGAGACACTCAGCATCCCTGGTCAAGTGCCATCTAAATGAAGGTGCACCTGAAGTCTGCAAAGCCTTCCAGATACAAAAGTTTCAGATACTCAACACCACAGGGCTGTTCTGTACCCACCCTTTATCTGAACCCTCTTAGAACTTTCACAGAAAACATCTTCTCACCCTGGCACCCTGAGCAAAGCTGTAAGGCAGAAATGCTTGGTGTTCACCTACCCTTCAGGACATCAGAGAAAATGAGCAGAATGAGGCAGCATATTCACTTTAAACACAACATCCCAGTGTAGAACAATCTTACAAAGTACCCGAGACAAAGCTCCAGTGCATCTTGTTCTGCCTAATTTGGAGCTGGAATTTAATCATGTCAGCTAACACCCACCTAAATGCCCTAACGGTCAGACTGTGGTCATCTGGGATCCCTCTGAATCTCTCTCAAGAGACGTGGTCTTCCCGCGCATTAGATGAAGCAATTTTGAGACCACTAAGTGAAATTTTCCAGCAGCTCAAGTAGATTAACTCACCCTGCTGGCACAAAATGGATCCTACAGAAGGCATCCAGAGCCTGCAAGCAGATGGGAAAGTGTAATGAATGAGTATATCCCAAGCCCAGTGACAGATCGAGCACTCCTCTGGTTGAAGCTCCCATTTATATGGTTCAGTTTTGTAACACAAGCACCTTGGGGAGAAAATTCAGTTTTCATTCAAATTAAAATACAGCCTTCCTTACTTTACCAAAAAGTTCATCATTATCTGAGCAGTATCTTTCCCATCCTGAAGGAAAAGTCTGGCATATTTTCTATAGATCATACTTCACTGACAGGCAAGGAAACAAATTAATCACAGTTTTACATAAGATATCACATATGTCAGTTTCCAAGTAGCTTCCTTAGAAACAGCAATTACTGAACGGAGTAGCTGCCGGTTGTTTATTCTTCTGCTTTTAACTGTCTCACTGTCCTCCTCTGCTGTTTGCTTGTGATTGCTGTCACTTTTTATGAGGTTACATCTCACCTTAAACTTCTGTGGGCAAAACCTTTCATTTCCATGTATGTTTCTGCCTTACCATCGCTAGGTAATAAAGCAAAAATTGATTATTGCAGTTTGAAATTTAAAAGAAAAATTTGGTGTGCTTCTGGTAAAAGCTTTTTAATTGGATCTCTTGATCTATTAAGAAACTAAAATACCAATTATCAGAAAATTTCTCTCCCCTCAATGAACCAGTACAAAAATCCATGACTAGTTATTCCAGACAAAAGAGGTGCATTATCACCATTCAAATTATATACTTCAGGAAGCACAAAGATTTTTCCCAAACCACAGATCAACGTCATATTTACAACGACAGCACATTAATCTCATGCTGCCATTACTAGGTCATTCAGCAAATATGTCTCATGTTCTGAAAGTAATTGTGCTGGAAAGCTGCTTGACTTGGAGAGTAGCTTATTCCTCAGCCAGTTTATTACAGGCCTAATTTTTTTCTCTAGACATTTTAAGGTGATGGAGGACTCCCAGAGGAAGATATTTAAGAAAAATACTATTATATCAACATGCATGTCTATTTTTAAGCTGATATCAATACAATAAAGATAAATATAAAAGTCTTGTGAAGGAAAATCAACCTCTAAAATAGAAACATTTTACATATAAAGACAGCAGACGAGATGAATCATAGCACATTTATTTTGGATTGCAAAAAAAATTTCTTGCCCCCTGTTGGCATAAAGTACACTACAATCCCAAATACAAAACCAGGGAAACCTGTTGGGATTGAGGAAGGGCAGGAAGAGAGATGAGGCTGAATTTCTGTCTGTTTTTTAACATTGACCAATTATAAACAGACAGTGTGTCTGGGCACCCATGATTGAGGTGATGCAGAACCTAGTTCTGCGTTATTAGGAAGCAGTCTAACTGTCCACCCTTTACTGTAACTACAGCTCACTGCAAGAAACAATATCAGACATCTGCCATAAAGAAGCACAAAAGATTGTTTTTCTTCTTACATTGTTATAATGGCTAGTCCAGTAATAATCTTGTACTTCACATTTTGTAATCCTTCATCTAGACACTGCTCATGAACTGATGCATGACTTCTACATGGGAAAAAAAATGAAGTGTGTAACTGTTCAGTTATTTTTTTGGAAGCCACAGTGTCATTTTGGAAAAAAAACCCCAACACTTAAATGTATTTGAGGCCTGAAGGCATTTTTTCCATTATGGGCAATCAAGCAACACAAATAAAATGTGTTGCTTACAGTAGGTTGGTGCTTTCTGATATACAATAAATAAAGAAATAAATAATGCTAGGTTATTCTTCTCCCATGGGTTATGGGTTATGACAGTAGATTCCCAAATAGGAGGAATGACATTGGTTTTCTGTCTGTCTAAGCAAACTACAACACAGCGGATTGAGAATCACAACTCAGCTGACATTTAGCTCTATCTCAGAAAGCAATTCCTCTGACAGGCTAAGAGGGAAACTTTATTAAAATGCTTCTTTTTTTGATGAACAAATACAGTGAATACAAGAAGCCCCTAATCTTGCTGAAGCACTCTGGAACTCAGCTATTTAGCTTGTTATTGTCATCAGTGCTTTTGTAATCTTCATCACTTTTAAAAAATCAAATACAGCTTAGACTAGAATAGTCTAGAATAGACTAGGCTAGAATAGAGTAGTCCAGTTTGCAGTAAACAATGATCTAGTCCAACTGTCTGATCACTTCAGCGCTGACCAAAGTTAAAGCATTTCTTAAGGGCAGTGTCCAAATGTCTCTTAAGCAGGGTCAGCTGTGGGCCATCAACTACCTAAGAAGCCTGTTTTCAGTGTTTGATCATCTTCTCAGTAAAGAAACATTTTGAAATGTCAAGTCTGGACCTCCCTGATGCAGCTTTGGGCTCCTCCCATGCACCCCGCCACTGAATACGAGGGAATTTCTGAAAATTTGAAGATTAACTATGAAATACTACAACAGGTTCCCATCTGTGCAGTTCAATGAAGTCAGAAACAATGATTTCCATTAAATTACATGAGGTAACAAATCATTCACATGCAATAACCTGGACAATGAGTAACACATTAACCAGAACAAGTAAACCTGGCGAATGAGAATTACGGAGCAATCCTGGATTTTGTGAAAATTCATACTCAAGCCCTGCAATAGCTATTGCTTCTTTTAAACAGGGACATCACCACATGACAAGAATTGTACATGATATAAGCATATATAGCACAGGACAAATTAAATATTTTATACTCTTTTCACAAGGTAGTTTCACAAGATAGATAAGCTTTTCCCTAAATATCAAATACTTCAGATAAAAGACAATATATATAAAACATCAAGATTTTGTATTTGCTGGTCGTAAATAACTCACTTTCAACAAGACTTGCTTTTAAAAAAAGCATGTTCACACTGCTGCCTTCTCAAATCTCAATCTTCATTTTCAGTACTGAGAACAAGGATAATGTCAAATAGTTTTACCCTTTAAGTCTCTTAATACCTCAATCTTATGCCCAACAACAAAAATTTCAGCAATATGGTAATAAACCTTTCTGCATTTTAAAAATAAACTCATGGGTTGTAGTTCTGCACTGCTCCTCACAATTTCAGTCAATAAAAGATGCCAATCCTTTTTTCTGCCAAACCTCAAAGTGCTGAAATATTGACTTGATCATGCGCTATATATAGCTGAAAACAACTCAATTCCCTGTGGAATTCATCAAAACCAAATGATGACTACCTCAGCTAGGATGCCCTAGAAAGTTGCAATAATAGAAAACCTCTCCTGTCTCCTTTCCTAAGCGCCTTCTGAAGGACAACATGCCTGCAGATTCCAGATAGTGAAAGGGAACAGACCAGTAGCTTCTGAAGGCTGTACCCAAATAACGTGACAGTGACACACTAGTGCAACCCTTCTGCAATCTGGCATCCCTCTGCCATCTGTCATCACACCCATGTGCAGCAGAAGTCCATATTGTTTTAATAATGGAGACCTACAGATCTGCTTTACCAAGCACATAAACTGCAGAGCACATGTGGAAACCCACAACCTGTAATACTAACCATTAGTAAGAGTATTATGCAAATAAGACAGGAAGACTGAAGTGCTACTGATGCTTTAAAGTACTGTATTATCATTGCAATACTATTAAGACGATGACTCAGTGTGAAAGAAATGGTCCAGAGTCAGCCCAGTAGAAAACAAGAATAAACACTGATGATGGTAATAACAGGGGCAGTGAAAGACCCCCCCCATTTCATCCAGAACTTTGAATTGAGAGACAAGAAAGCACATTACCAGAAAGGTGCTGAAATTCACTAGGTAAATCTCTTGAGACTTTATTGTGCCTCTTCTATTAGCACATAAACCATTAGTACAGAAATTATGGCACCGATGAAGACACGTGGCAATGCAAGGGGGGAGCAGAAGGGACTGCTGTCTAACAGAAAAGTTTCTGCTTGTCTTCCCTGTGTTCCCCTCCACTCCACCTGCTTCCCTCCCTGCTCCACGCGCGCGTGCACATATGTGCACACTCACATGCACACTGCTTTCACCTAAGGAAACTAAATCAAACCTGTTGTGCTAAAACACATTTCCCAGCAACAGCTGACGGCAGTCCTACAGACCAAAGCACCTGTCCGTGACTGGCCATGTCCCCTGGCGTCCCAAGAATGGCATTTATAATCCCACTTTTACTACCCCATCTCTTTTTCCCCTCTGTTGCTCTCACCTGCTATCTATCTCAACAGCAATAAAAGCAACACACATTACATCAATCATATCACAATAAATCAACAGAATGAAGTCATTCTTCTTTGCTAAAAAAAAAAAGAGGACTGACAGAGCAAGCAACTGACCGTTATCTTTTCCCTCGGAAAAGGACTGCCAAAGATTTTGAGTGTCTTTATCTTGCCTAACTACTCCATTCCAAAATGCTTCGTGCATTGTCTAGGACACACTTTTCCTGGGTGCCACGACCTCTCCAAACAACAACTCTCAAAACTTTGGTATGGAACCTCCAGTGCATTTGTCAAAGAAATAAATATGTCAAGATCTCTGTGCTTAGAAAGACAACGACCCATACTTAATTGTCATTAAGGGATGTCAGCACCTTTTCTTCTTTTGCATCACTCATTACACCAAAAGTCAACAAGACAGATTACTGTGGGAAGAAGCATCTTGCCTCCAGATCGCAGGTATCTCTCTTCCCCTTGCCCTCCTCACCCCTCCACTCACATTCCACCAAATCCTGAGGTTTCTGTACACACCCAGGAGCCCCAAAAAAGACCCAGAGCCCGCTCTGTGAAGACACATCACGGTAGGGAAGAAATGGCTAAAAGGCCTGGTATGTCCTCATGGCAAGCGCTGGACCACTGCACCTGAATTGCTTTTGGTGCCTGCTCCCAGACACACACTGTCCAATATCAGGACGAATGAAAGCTCTTCCTCTTCTTCTAGGTATTTCCAATCATTTGTAAAAAATAGGAATGTTATAATGTACTATATGCAGCTACTACTCCATCGATAGCCAAAGCAACTGACACCAGGATTTTTACAAAAGATGTTTTTTGAGTAGAGATCATGTAATATGGCAACTGGCCACTAAACCCTTAAATGGCAGTGCTGGTATTACTTGTCTAAATAATAAAATGTACCACCACCTGAGTTCTGTGATTGGTGATCAGCATTACAGAAAACAAAAGTATAAGCAGAAACAAGAGGAATAATCATAAAGAATCCCTTTTTATGCCCTTACTTCATTTTTGTCAGTAAATGGTTCTAGAGTATGGCAGGTCTTCAACGCCAAGATATGCATATTTAAGAACACTAGCTAGAAAGATCAAGTAAATTCAATATTAGCCTGCAGTTCTGCAACTGACAGAGGCTTCTGGCAATACATGACTAACTAGGGCTTGTATTATTCAAAACGTTGCTACAAATAGGCCTGAAGTTAATGTTTGTCTGGAGGAACAGCAGGGCAGAACACCAGGAGAAAGAGCAGAAAACTGTAGAGCTGCAGTTAGTATTTGGCTTCTGTTATCTGAAGTTATTTAACAAGGCTTGAGATGCATGCTATCCTTCAATATACCATCTTTGAGGGGAACAGAGAAACCTTGGATGTCCTTGAAAAACTCTATTTGTGTGTATTTATTATTTTAGAGACAATTTCTTCTAGCAACTTATACTCACAGGAAACAAACAGAAGCTTCCCAAAATTCTCAAGTTTTAAGGAAAACTGGAAAGCAAAATAAACAAGAATTTGGAACAAAATAAAGCAGCACTTTGCACGTTGACATAGTGCGAAAAAGGGTCTACTGGGAAAAGCAGAAAGAGGCGTAATTCATGGTACTACAGACATACCTTGTTCTATCACATCAGAATTTTTAGGATGATTCGTATTTCATTTTTCAAGTCTTGGTCAACGTAAAGAGGTATCTGTAAACAGGGAAGTCGCCCAGTTCTTCTGGATTAGGTGACTAAGAAACACCGCCTGTGTAAGAGATCCATGAAATACAGAAGTACGGGTAAAACTTTCTAAACCCAAGGAGCCCAGTTCCAGCACATCAAAACAAACCTAAGTCACTTACACTTAAGGTGTCATCTGGAATCCTAGACGCAACATGCCATATGCCCAAATACTGCTACAGCCTCACACCCAGTGTGTCTTCCCCACACAAAACCACATTGCCATCCACCATATGTTTATAGTCTGAAAGCCAGGCAATCAAAGCATCTGCCTGCTGTAACAGGGGAAGAAAAGCAAATAAAAAAACAAGAAAAAACCCCCAAACTCCCCAAGCCTCTCCCCCCAAAACTGCATAGATATAAATTTAAAAGGAAAACTCCTTCATTCTGTAATCTTTTCATAAATGTAGATCTCCAATGTATGAGAATGATCAGACTATTGCTATTCCACACTAACTCACAGAAAACACTGTAACGTAAATCCTAGCTCGTAAACTGCATGAGATTAACTGTTATCTTGCATACTGAACTACATTTATTAGCTGGATCTTAGATATAAATCTTATAAACATGATAGAGATTAAAATCCCCAATTCTTTTAACTCAGAGAGGGATTTTTATGCATCACACAAGGGTTACATTATGAATACACATTTACTCCTTCACATTTCCTGGACTCCAGCTGATTCCCACATGGTATTACTGTTATTTTTGTAAAAATGTAGTAGAAAACCAAATTGCAAAAGCCAATTCTTGTGGCATAATATGGTTTTCATTATTAATACTATACTGACTACAGTAATTCAGAACATCAAACACCCACCTAATGTCAATAATGTTCAAAACTTAAAAATGAAGTTATTAAAACTGTAACTGCTTAGTAATATTTAATAATGAAAAGTCTGTGCCAAAGAGGGCACTAAGCCTCTAACTATAAGAGTAAGGATGTCCTTAATACCTTCAATTAACAGAGTTTCGTACTTCTTTCTACTTTTCATCAAGCCTTCTCAGACTCTCTGCTGTGCATGAAGTTTGATTTGATAATCATTCCTCACCTAGCAAATACAACAATAAGTCAGCATTTCTTTTCTCCTGCTGAAAAGAGTTTTGTCCCCTCTCTCCAAGAATTTAGAGCCTTTTGCCTGATAGAATCAGATGGATTTTTTAAAGACAATGCTTAAAGGAATAGATAGAATTTTCTAGCTTTGGGGATTAAAAAAAAGAAACTACAAGTTCCTGGACGGTAACATTTTCTGGACAGAGCACAGGAGCTTTGCCACACCTGAAA
>VXAK01008705.1:0-22323 GCA_013399435.1 Arenaria interpres
ACTATTTTTCTGGGAGGGCAAACACTAATTCCCACCCGTCCGTGTGCAGACATTTCTGCAGTTGCCATCTTATCACTACTCTTCATGTCTTCACTGACACGTGTTTTTCTCTCCCACATGAACTGCTGCAACAGGCTGCAAGGCCTTGCTGGTACCTTTACCTAGTAGCACTGGCACGCTGCTCCCGGGCACCACTTTAGTAACCCTGGTTCCAACCCTGTCCCCCTTCAAATCTAGTTTAAAGCTCTTGCAATGAGCCCTGCTAACTCCTGGCCCAATATCCTTTTTCCCCTTTGGTTTAGGCTTCCCCCACCTGCTGTAAGCATGCCTGGTGACCTGTAGATCAGTCCGTGCTCAAAGAATCCAAAGTCCTGCCGTTTATTCCAGTCTTTTAACCATGAGTTGATTTGTTGTTTCTTCCTATTTATCCCTTTGTCCACCCCTATGTCTGGTGGGATAGAAGAGAACACCACCTGTGCTCCTGACCCCTTGACCAGTCGTCCCAGAATTCTGAAATCCCTTTTATCCATACAGGATTCAAAGATATAATACATACATTAATGGAAGATAAGTAAGGATTTCAACTGATTTATTTGGAAGTGTGAAAGCACTTCTGTACTTGTGTTATGGGCAATAGTTTGGTCAGCCTAAGGGAAGATAAGTCTAATTTCGAACTTAAACGAAGAAGAAAATTATTCCTCTTAGAAACTAAAAGCCAAATCCTACAGTGAGAAGAAGCTGTTATTTAAAGGCACAAGGCAAGTACAAAGGAACAATATATACAGCATAGTGAGTGGCAGGTTATGATTCTCAGAGTTATTTTTAGCCTGTTCACTGTAGTTAATAGACTCGACCTATAGGAACATTTTTACAAAGTCTGTGAATCTAATAATTTCTTTCAAGTATACGCATATTGTCTGGAGCTCAATAAATTCAATAAAATAATTTCTTAGTAAATTCTCGTCCAGCAGAGAGAAATGGAGAGTGTTACTCAAGTCCTTAAATGTATAGCAACAGGTCCATCTTTAAATTTAAAAGTTGTCTTGATATACACAAGTACTTTTTTACTAGCTACCGACATACACCTTCCTTCCACAAGTGTCAGAAACAGTAAGTATGATCTCAGAGTAGTCCGTCTTCCCCCCCCTACATTATAATAACAATAATAATGGTGACTGTAATATCTGTAGCACCTAGCACTGGTACTGTTTGCAGTGTATCACAGGTTTTTTTACAATAGAAGCAAATGCTCATTTTCCAGAAAGAAAAACATGGAAAGATGAACTGGTAAGTGAAAGGTCACCAGCAGCCAATGCTATTAAAGATGAAGGTTACAATGAGCACTGAACCATAGAGTTTAGTAATGAAAGAACCCAATTGCTTAGATGCAGATTTTGACAGAGCAAAATTCTACAGCAGAAGATAATTCCTAGCCTTATACATGAAACTTCGAGGACAAACACTCAGCTCCAAAAGATGATCATTTTCGTGGTGGGAAAATGTTTTTAGATGATGTAATATTTAGCTTCTGTTCCCTGATTCTTTAACATCAGCAGAGAAGCCTGTAAAAGGTGAATAATACAGGGCCATGTGCTTTAGTTTGGGATTTTACTCTAAATCATAACTAATACTATAATTTTGTGATGTGAGTGGCCAAAAAAGTAGCCTGGTTAAAAAGGGAAAAATTACTAACAAAAGAAAATTCCTGCTGGTCTGGGAGCTGTGAGCCTGGGAGCTAGCCCTTGGGGACCAAAAACATCCTCGAAAAGTGCAGCTGGCCTCTTTGAAGAACAGGTGGGGAACCTAGAAACAGATGAAACCCTGAGATGCCATCAGTAAGTGCAAAACAGAAGAAACTGTAATGACAACTTACTGTCTGAGAAAGTGGAAGCAGTGGGGGAAAATAAAATTGGGCTGAAAGAACAGAAACATCATCACCTACTGACTGTTCCAGGTGAAGAACACACATTAAGAGCATCTATTGGCTGCTCAGAGTGGTGGTGTCCTGTGTCCTCTTATGTCTCTACGATACAAAAAGGACTTAATTTTTATCCAAAATGGAGCCTCTCTCTCTAAGAACTTCCTAGGCTGTACATACTTTTACCTTCCCAAACAAGTTGAATTCCACACAAGCTTTCTATGAGATCTTGGACTCTCATTGGGGATACCTGGCTGACTCCAGACATTGTCACATGCATCATTTTTGAAGTGAGACTCTGTTACCTCATTGGTCCCCACTTAGGGCCCACTTTCGGGGATTGGTTCAATTTGTCCTCCCACCTCTGGGATGTTTGGGTCCCTCTTAGTGATTGGTTTGTCTTCCCCTTTGGGATGGTTTGGCCCTTTCTGAAATCTGTCTAATTCATTTGACACTGGTATTATATATGCACATCAGTATTCTATCATATCTGCTGTTATATTGGTGATAAGTTGCTTCACTAATGGTAATGTTATTACATTGATTGTACTATATGATTGCTGCTATGCGATTGCTGTTATATTGATTGCTGTTATTATTGACTGCTGCCATGCTATGGATTGATACTATATTATTGATTGCTGACACTAATTTTTAATAGCTGTATACATATATTCACTTTATTAATCATAGGTATACTTGCTTGGTTTTGGTAACATTCTTGCTAGTGGTTATCTGTATAGTATTTATGGTTATCTGTAATAAATTGGAGAAATTTAGAGGATAAGAGCCTCCATCTACCTGTGTATCAGAATCCTACAAACCAACAGTGTAAATCTCTATATACTCCCAGGCTGGGTAACCCTTTAGGTTGTGACACTTTGCTACTGAGTTTAGTCTCATATTTTTCTCATGCATATTGTCTTGTCATAGTATAATCTCCCCTAAGTGCCCTGTCATGCAACTAGGCTTGCTCTTACACAGTAAAACATGAGTACGTTGATGGGAGAAGGAAACTGTGAGCAAATTCATTGGCCAAAGCTGTTACCAAACTCCACTGCAGCTGGATCTTTGTGTTCACAGGCAGGGACAGGTTGCTGCACCTTTCTACCAGAGATGATGCTTCTACTGGCACTGCTGCTGCTGTCACTGTCAGTAAAATAATACCTTTTGGAAACCAGCACACTGCCATTGCTGGTTGCCAATGCAAGTAATCATCCCATGATGAACTCTTCGGAGTTCAACTTCTGTTACATCTGTTTGCTTAGATACTTTTTAATTGTGGCGAAGTACTTATTTTTGAATCTAATTAACGGGATGCTTTCTTTCACCTTTGAAACCACAGATGATTTTTCACAGATGTATGTCACTTCCTAGGAGGAAAGGCAGGATTATGAGTAATTCATTTTTTTGTTTTGACTCATAAGGTACCCAATAATGTGGATCAGAGTGCAGTGAAGACTGATTGAATCTTGTTTATCAGAAGTCCTGGCAAACAGCCACAGTGCAGCAAAATGAGTCTAAATTTCAGCTGGGTTATTTCCATCTGCTCTTGTTTGTAATGCTTCCAATATGTGCAACTTAATAATACTAAAATGGCTGAGTAAATGTCTCATTCTGTAACACAAGGAATTCTAAAAAGTTTTATAAACATTTCCAATCAACAGAGCTTAGGAAGGCTATTACTTTCTATTTGCAGATAAGGAAATCAAGGAGCAGTATTTTTCAAAGCAACATTAAAAAAATGCTTGAAATCGCCTAGGGTTTCAAGATGTTGACTTTGAAACACTTTAATACTACCCTGATTTTTTTAATATGTCAAACACCTGCAGCTCTCACTGCCTTTAACTGCTGTTCTCTGTCTTGAGCGCCTCTCAGAACAAAACTCTGTGGTAGGTAACAAAATGAAGACACCCAAACTTTGTGCAGATGCTTGTAAATTTGGACCTCCTAAGTGATTTGCACAAAGTCAAACAGTCAGTCACTGTTTAGACAGTAAAGGAAATTAAGTTTCCTGCCTGTTGCTGTACTTTACTTTGGAAACATGCTGCTTCTTAGACAGCAGAGTTCCTTCAATTAGAGAAGAATGGTCTATTAAAGCTGCAAGGAAAATAGCATTACTTAATAAGTCCCTATAAGAGAATAGGTACTGCAGGGCTAAAGATCAGACAATACACAGTGCCTGTAACTAAGAAACAGTAAAGGCAAAAGGTAACTGAAATACTCTCTAATCCAGGCAAAAGTACTGAGGTGTAGCATGAAGATAACTGCTGAGTGAGGACGACTCAGCTGCTAAGTGGTTGCCACTGTGGTTTTGCTGTGTCATTCAGAGCATTTTTTACTCAAGCCATGGTAAGAGCAAGTTACACTAGGAACTGGCCCATAGACATCATGGTTCTGTGCAAGTTAAATATAGGCGGAGTAAATATGATAATCATAGATGCATTTTAGGGCCAGCCATATAAGAATTTAAGGAAGTTCAGCAGAGTACATTTCTTTGTTTATGAAGTCAATGTTAAGGGTGCAGATATGTGCTTTGAACGATTTAAACATAGCAAACTTCCTTTCTAAAAATACCAGTTTAGTTAAAGCCATGTTGAAATTGTGATAGACAATGTGCTGGTTTGGACCAGATCCCAGGTTTACAACTATTAAAGGATGAATGCTGAAGACATTTGCATGTACTAAACATGTTATTGCAACACGTGAATGTTTGCACCCAGACATTCCTTTCATTGCCTCCTTAATGGGAGCCCAGCTGACTGGGCTAAAGACTGAAGCCCCCTCCATTACCACGAGACCGTTAAGTGCCCAAAGATGTCCTCTTGCTCCCCTTCCCATATCGCCCTGTGCTTCAAATCCCAGTTAGGTTGCCGCTAGTTCAACTGTCTGTCCCAGAGAGCCCATTAGCTTGCTCTTGCTCCTCATTCCTTGTGTTCTGAATAGCCTCCATTCTGCCCTCCTTCCTTCCTCCATTTCACTTTCCCTTGCTTCTCTCCATCAACTTTGGAAGTTCACCTCTGATAGAGGTTAAAGTATTTTACTTTGTGGGGAATACTGCTACATTTGGAAAGAATTCTTGATAGATTCAGATGAAGGTCCTGTCTCAGCTAAACATATACCAGCATCTCTATGTGCTTCTCATGCTTTATCCTTTTTTCTATTTTTTTCAAGTCTCTCAGTGGTTTCCAAACCAATAACACTCTTCTTATTAGTGCTGGAACACTCTTGAATATTTTACTCAAAAAGTCATCATACTACTAGTGCATGGAGACACATTATCAAGTAAAAAGATCTATCCAGCTCATCTTGTGACACAAGTCATAACAATATTTATAATATAAATCTGCTAGCAACATAAAAGCTACTCAGGGAACGAGAGACTACTCAGCCTCACGTAGATCTCTGGGAAGGCAATGGACCACCTAATCCTGGAAACCATTTCCAGGCACATGAAGGACAAGAAAATCATCAGGAATAGTCAGCATAGCTTCACCAAAGGAAGGTCATGGTTCACCAGCTTAATAAACTTCTGTGATGAAGTGACTGGCCTAGTAGAGGTGGGGAGAGCAGTGGATGTTTTCTACCTGGACTTAGACACTGTCTGCTGTAAGATCCTCACAGACAAGCTCTTGATGGATGGGCTGGATGAACAGACAATGAGGCGGATTAAAAACTGGCTGAATGGCTGGGCCCAGAGGGTGGTGATCAGCAGTGCAATATCTAGTTGGAGTCCAGAAATTGGTAGTGTACCGCAGGGGTCAATACTGGGTCCAGTCTGTTTCAACACTTTCCTTAATGATTTGTATGATGGAGCAGAATGTACTCTCAGCAAGTTTGCAGGTGATAAAATACCAGGAGGAGTGGCTGATACACCAGAGGGTCATGCTGTTGAGGGACCTCGACAGGCTGGAGAAATGGGCTGACAGGAACCTCACGAAGTTCAAACAGGTGAAGTGTAAAATACTGCTTCTGGGGAGGAAGAACCCCAGGCACGAACATGTGCTGNTGATTTCTTGTCTCAAGAAGTTGTCGTCTAGGCACTCTAGAAGCTTCTTAGCACTGATCAGGCCATGTCTGGAGTGTTGTGTACTGTTCTGAGCTCTCCAGTCAAAAAGACACAAACATACTGGAGAGAGTCCAGAAAAATGCCATGATCATGATGACAAGACATTCCTCCTATGAGGAAAGGCTGGGACTACTTAGCCTGGAGAAGAGAAGGCTCAGGAGGGATCTTAATTAATGTACAAAAATGCCTGAAGAAAGGGTGCAAAGAGGATGGAGCCAAGCTCTTTTCAGTGATGTCCAGCACCAGGACCAGAGGCAATGGGCACAAAATGAAACACAGGACATTCCCTCTGAACATCAGGAAACACATTTTTAACTGTGAGGGTCACTGAGCACTGGAACAGGTCACCCCAGGAGGTTGTAGAGTCTTCCACCTTGCAGATATTCAAAAGCCACCTGTACAAGGTCCTGGGCAACCAGGTCTAGGTGGGATGAGATCAGTATATCAAAGAGTTAGTTGAGCTCCCTACATAAATATGAATAGCTACATATGGCCCACAGAGTTTTCGATGGCATAGGTTAATCTATACTGAACATCCCTAACACGCACATGGTTTGAAGCCCTCCAAAGGACTGGCTGTTGGTCCTTGTGTCCCATTAGGGGCTGGAGACCCTTTGGTGTATTCCTGGAGTGGAATTTCTGATTTTGTGTCCTTAAAAATATCTGCTTTGTATATATCAAAATGCAGTACAAACCAAATATAAACACAGAGAAGAAGGATGGTCAGGATGTTTACATCATAACTGCACTAGAGCTTTGAATCAAAATGCTGATGTGTTCCCTTTTCCCTCTCTTCCTCTTCCCTTTGTTTTTGCGTTTCCCCTCCCATTTTACCCTTCCCCTCTTGTCTCTTTAACAGGGGACCTCTCATGATTGATTGACATTTCCCAAGAAAGAGTATTATCTCCTGAGTAGCTGAGTTGCTAACACAGAACAATATATCATGCTTAACAATTATCATCAATATTTATAACACTTTCATGTACAACAAGTTGAGTCACATTAGCAGACAGGAATGAAACCTACATAGATTCATTGTAAGAATTGTGAAGCGGCAGCAGCAGGTCATCTGCTTAAAATTCCAGTTGCATCCCTCTTGAAAGGAATTGTCTCTTTAACCAGTTTCTCCTTTTTGAATGACAAACTCACTGACTTTGTAAAATGTCATCCTCTTACTCTGTATACACGAATACAAAATTTTCAAAATTTTGATTTTGACGTCGGTAAGGAAGGAGAATAGACAAATAAGTTAGATTTGGGTTTCAATATACTCAAGGGTGGGATGGGGGAGCTAATATTTAATGTATTTAATTACTGGACTTGGGGAATTTTCTAGTAAAGTTTGCCATGAGAACACTGAAGAAAATACTATAGAAAGAAGACTTATAATTGTATGAAAGGACTCTTAAAGATGCAACAATTAATATATTTATGTAAGTAATATAAATATCTGCAGCATATTAATTTCAGCATGGAAAACTGGAATGCACCTGCCCTTAGACGAAATGGTCAGAAGCCACCTTAGCAAATTACTTTTCCTTATATGCATACTTGTCCTGAACTTTTTAAAAAACATCGATCCCTTGTTGCATAGGGTAAGCACACATCTCTTCTCTTATATAGCCAAAGAAGCAACATGTTGTAAAAAATTAAAATAATTTGGATTTATGTTGACAACACATAATAGCAGTTAAAAAGTGAGCAGATGATAGAAGTTTGTTTAGTTGCGTGCTCATGCAGGTACAAAACTAAAAAAATTCCTATAGTTAATTCTCAACTGAAAATTAGTAATAGTAAAAAAAAGAAAAATGCTATAATAAAGGATTTTCTATACAGGTCTTTCTAAAAACCCCAGAATAACCATTAATCACTAGAAAAATGAACCTGTTCTTAAGAAGACAGTTCATCTAAGCAAATTTTTCTATCTAACCATGACTTTTTGTATTAATGAGTATTTTTCTAAAATAACTACTATTTAAATAAACATGCCATTTTTTATCACAAACAAAAAATACAGTTTTTCATGAATTTTCATAATTGCAACAACCAGTAAGTAAACCATAGTACCACAAAGGTTACAAAGTAGCTAACAATAACTGTGGACTGAGTCAATGAATGATCCTGTGTTCACAAAGGGATGTCCTTTTCCTTGTTTTAAGAAAACATTTTAGTTATGGATTTTAGCAAATAACAACAATTTAATACATACAAAGTTAATTGGAAGCAGTTAAGAATTTAAAATACATTCTAAAAGGGGAATTGATTTTCATATTCATTTAAAAGCAATCTAAATAATGTACTACCCTCTTTTATTCACCCTGCCTGAATTAAGTTTTTTTCATTAGACTGGAGATGAAGCAGTATAAGGACTGGCTTTGGATGGAATATAACACAAAGCAGCACTAAAACTTGGATGAAAACATGATTTGCCCAAATTACCCCCATAAATCTGTATTAAGATTACTGTGACCTTTGTAATATGTGAAGAATTCCTTTTTTCTCTACTTACTGTACTCGTATAAATAGAACTATCTGAAATTTGGGTATCATTCATATTCAGCATTGGATAAGTGGATCTAAGCAAAAAACTACTAGATTTGAAGCACATATGTTGCTTTGACCAAGCCAGTTCTAATTTGAAAACAGGCTTGTTTTGCCTTGTCACATATATTGATCATCTTTCACTCCGTCAATTGCCATTTTAAATTCTCTGTAACACTTCTCATTCCTTAGATTCATTATTGGGAGAGGTGTTAAAATACATATAGTGGCATAAAATTCTTTCTTGTTTTAAATTTGAAATATGCACTATATGCACATCATCTGTTTTTTCTGCTTTTTTCAGTATGTCCTGAGAAAATTTAAGTAATAATTTCCCTAATTAATAGCAGAATACAAGGAATGTGAGATGAAGTTTTACATGGCTATATGCTTTGAATAAAACAACTTTATATTTAGACAGATAATCTTAACATTGGTTAACAATTTCATACTTCTTATACCTTAATTTCTTCAGCTGTTTTTGAAAGTCAGAAGGAAAGAAAAAGAAACTAAAATATCTCAAATCCTGACCCTTCAATCAAAGCCAATCAAGGTAAACACTGAACTCCTCTTTTCTGACATTGAGTTGAAGGGTGGTTTGTAATATGTGCTTCATGTTTTTTCAACCCAGTCTCAAAACACTTCAGAAAAAAAGGAGTAAATCTTCAAAAATTCATTTTCCAGTTAGCCATAACAAATAGACTTTATTATTTTTATGGGAGGCTTTATAAATAACTATACATTTAAAAATCATGACAGCATTATATCCTGACAGGTTTTCATCTTTGAGCTCCAATGAGGAAACGGGTTGTATCATCATTTTCAGTCCCCAAAGGGAAATGTACTTCTTTAGAGCAGGCTCAATGTATATATGCTGACAGATATCTGGAATAGAAGTTTTATGGTTTAAGTCCACGGAAAACATAAAATTTAAGTAGGAAATCACTTCTGAGTTTCAAGTTGTAGAAACATTAACTAACCTCAGTTTTTCAATTAGGTGAAATATAAATAACCTGTAAGTAATACTTACTGTAATACTTCAATTTTCTTGAAACTTTGCAAAACTTTGCCTATGACAATAGATGTGTCAGTTTTTAGGTCAAAGGAATTTGCAAAAACAAAGAACATACAAGTAAAAGTAGAAAGTAACAGTGTTTAAAACTGGGAACTGAAAACCTGAATGTAGACCCAGTGCATTTCTGTAGCAATGCGAAAACTTTACAGCAAAACAGGTATTTTTCTTGCAAACTGATATATAGACACCAATGCATCTATTCATGCACCTGTCCTCTCTCTCTCTCTAAGACTCTAAACCAATATTCATTGCCTAATAAAATAAATATACTGTAAAAGTTTTTGTGGACTCAGCTAATGAACTGATTCCTAAGGAATTTGAATTCCTTTCCATATTTTCAGAAATAACCTAGAATTCCACTGCAATATGGGCTTTTAGACAAAAATGCTGTTCAGGAAAAGCTTGAGGATATTCTTATGAAGTGAATAATGATATTGCAAAACAATGTAATGAAAATGGGACTTAATAAATATTTTAAACAAAAGCATTCTACAAAATCCTGAAATGAGGATATTTCAGTGTAATTCCTAAGAAGCTAAGCCAAGTAAAGCTGAAATTTTAAATGCAAATGATGACTTGTGGAAATCAAAGTCCTTGTGGTATGAATTACATCTTAAATTTCCTGTTCTGTCAAGGAGGCCCTGTGTGACCTTCGGCAAAACAACACAGGCCTGACATCCACGGACCCATCATCTTTAGCTGGAGTATTGAAATAGAAAGGGCAAAACTTGCATTTCATGCTTGTATCTAGCCTCTTCAGATTGCAAGACCTATTGTATTTATACCTGCTGATTTCTGTTAATTCCTAAATGGGAGCTAAACAGCTTCGAGTGGCTGAAGTTAGCCCTTATTTGAACAGGAGATTGGCAGAGATGATGTCCCTTCAAACCTAATTTTTCATATGACTGTGCTAAACATCCCTGTGGCTCTTTTCCTTTGTAAGTGTTTTCTCCCTTACTTTGAGCAACTAGTTTTCTAAGCCAAATAAGCTAACTGAAAAAATAAATTAATAAAAATACTTTCTTTTTTATTTCAGGAAAAACAGGACGTCAGTTTCCATATACACTGGAATGTTAGTGAGCATCATTTAAGTTTGAATGTAGTCTATAAAAACAGTAATTAAATTTAGTGCACATATCTCCAGTATATCTGTGCACTTCATTTTATTTTTAATGTATATGGAAAGATTCCTTTTGCTTGTAATGAAAAATATGACAGTGTGACATTTTCTTTAATTACAAACTCTGATGTGTTTAATAGCACAAATTTGGCCTCCAACTTGGTACTTCTGTCTGTTAGAATCAATGGTTAGACTTGAGGGTACCAGCTTGGTCATCAAGATCAATATTAGAAAAAATATAGCTTGTCAAGACCTCTTGGCCTCTTATTGATTCAAACAGGGTACTGCAGAGAATTTAATAATGATGTTAGAGCTGTTGGCCAACAAACAGAAGCTTCTTTCATTGATTTCAGTAGAGGCAGAAGAATAACACAAAAACACGATTACCCTCGACACTGTAGTAAAATCTGTTACAGACCTTCCAAAGCGTGCATTTGGGAGGTGTGGTGGTTGCATGGAAGAACTTTCAGGCAGACTAAATTGGATTCATGATTACAAGAAGGCGAATTGCTGAAACTTACTCAAGCAAAGGATTTTTATATTCCCTTAAAAAAAGTATCTCTCAATTTGCAAACCTGGGCATAACCCCCTGGTTTTTTCTAAGACTACATGAAAAGTTTTTTGGTGTGAAAGTGGTTCTATCCCGTATTTTCATCCCAATGTAATGCAATTTAAAAAAAGAATATAAGAATATACATTAAAAGCAAGTCCTATTTTTCTCAGTAACCCTTTCTGTGTTCTGTCTCTTGCAATGCCTCCTCCTCAAATGGAAAATGTCAGGTATCATTACAATGCTGTAATTTCAAAAAAATAAACCCCTGCCATTTACTCCTACTCACTGGGAAATTTAAACTATCGTTTTTGAACCTTTTGTAAATAACGAAAGGTTTTACAGAGCCTAGGAAGGTCTGAGCTCTTCATTTACCATTACTGCTTAGAAAAGTGCTTGGAAAGAAATTTCCCCAGAGGTCCGACAGCACTTCAAAGAAAACAGAAATGCCTCATAGAATGTAATTTTATTTCTAATTTATTCTTTAGGGTTTTTATGATAATAGTTTGAAAGGAATTAGTTAACATCAGCAGTGAGCAGTTAAAGAGGATCCTCTTTAGCTCACTGAAGGAAACAGGAAAAACCCTGCAACTTGGTATATCACTGTGATTTTCACATATAATGTTTTCCTCCAGTTTCATTTCCCTTATATTATGAGAAATGGAACTTTTTTAAGGCTTGGAAATACTTTGCTAATATTTTAAAATTATTAATAAGTATAACACTTTAATTTAGCAATATGCTATATTTTTATTATATTATTATATGCTATAAAATAACACCCTCATTAGAAAAGTAAGGAAGTGTGGGCTAGATGAGGGGGCAGTGAGGTGGATTGAGTCCTGGCTGGGTAACAGAACTCAGAGGGTTGTCATTAATGGAGCAGGGTCAAGTTGGAGGCCTGTAACCAGCGGTGTCCCCCAGGGGTCAATACTCAGCCCAGTCCTGTTCAACATATTCATCAATGACCTGGATAAGGGGACAGAGTGTATCCTCAGCAAGTTCGCTGATGATACCAAACTGGGAGGGCTGGCCGACACTCCAGAGGGCTGTGCCGCCATCCAGCGTGACCTGAACAGGCTGGAGAGCTGGGCAGAGAAGAACGTAATGAGGTTCAACAAGGGCAAATGTAAGGTCCTGCACCTGGGGAGGAAGAACCTCAGGCACCAGTATAGGTTAGGGGTGGATCTTCTGGGAAGTACTTTGGAGGAGAAGGATCTGGGAGTCCTGGTGGATGGCAGGATCTCCACGAGCCAGCAATGTGCCCTTGTGGCCAAGAGGGCCAATGGAATCCTGGGCTGCTTAAGGAGAAATGTGGCCAGCAGGTCGATGGAGGTCATTCTCCCCCTCTACTCTGCACTGGTGAGACCACAACTGGAATACCGTGTCCAGTTCTGGGCTCCCCAGTTCAAGAGAGACAGGGAACTACTGGAGAGAGTCCAACGTAGGGCAACCAAGATGATTAAGGGATTAGAGCACCTCCCTTACGAGAAGAGAAGACTGAGGGGAAACCTCATCTATGCTTACAAGTTCCTGAAGGGTGGGTTGAAGGATGATGGAGCCGGACTCTGCTTAGTGGTTTCCAGTGATAGGACAAGGGGCAACGGGCTCAAGCTGGAACATGGGAAGTTCCACTCAAAAATGAGAAAAAACTTCTTTACGGTGAGGGTGACAGAGCACTGGAACAGGCTGCCCAGGGAGGTCGTGGAGTCCCCTTCCCTGAGGATTTTCAAGACCCGCCTTGATGCAGTCCTGAGTAATGGGCTCTAGGCAATCCTGCGTAGCAGGGGAGTTGGACTAGATGATCTCTAGAGGTCCCTTCCAACTCTGTCGAATCTGTGAATCTGTGTGAATCTATGAATCTGTGGAAAATAATTGTATTTGCTGAAGGCCTGCTGTGACACATGAAAAATTCTGCACCAAAAGAGAAATAAGGACAGGAACAGAGGAAAAAACCCAGAGCCTTCCTACCTTTTTTTACCGACAGACAAAATCTTTCCATCTTGGAAACAAATTTTGTGCAACCAAGTTTTCTCTTGTTTTAAAGTGACAGACACATAGCCACATATTTGTATCAGCGGCCTTGTGGATGGAAATGTAGTGTTACTAGTTCCCACCTACTAAATCTATTCTCCATCCCCTTAGAAAAAACAGAAAACCTCTAAGGGCAGGCATTTCCCCTCATCTCCTGCAGAAACCAAAATATTAAGAGCAGCAGAGGTTAACGCCCAGAGGGGCAGAGGAAGACATGTCATATAGCCATGTCAGTCCCTACATGCAGACTGCAATCAGTAGAATAAAGTTCCTGCAAGCCCTCCAATGCTCTAATCACTTGAATGTGGACTGGGACCAATGCTGGAACGTGCTCACAAGGAGACTTTACTCTTGCTGTGCTCATGCCAACAGTTTATGTTTAGAAGCATCCTAAATACACTTTCAGCTCTATGCTGAAGTTAGTTTTGGCTCGTCTATTTTTCATTATGCCCCTTTGTTATTATGTTGACAAAGTATGGGAGTACAGCTGTATGGCTGATGACTGTTTAGATTATTGTAATGTTTGCTTTGTTTAATAAGCCATATTCATTTACTGGAACTCAGAGTCCTATGTGTTATAAACAGCAATTTGTGTTTAATTTAGCCACATTGAATTGAGGTACCACTGGGATACCTGGCTCAACATAGTCAGGTATTTAATCTTATTGAAAAAAACTTCTTCGCCTAATGAAAGGACAAATTCTAAGAATATGTCTTTCACTGTGCTTCTTTCAGTTGCACCTGAAAAAAGCAGCAGCGTTTTCCAGCTAGCTACTGAATCTGACACTTACAGGTCCCTGATGAGTCAATTATCTTCTAGTAGAATTCACTTCTCAATTTGCTACACGCGACTGTCAATTCAAGGTCTTCACTTACCTCTCTTTACCTTCTATGTCTATTACTCTTTTAAGATGCATTATTATTGTCTCATGTACCTGGAGGGCAAAACAGCAATCAGGCCTTCATTATACTTAGGCATTATCTAATCCAGTAAGGATGTTGCTTGATGAAGAACTTATTCAACAGCAGTGCTGGTCTAGCCAGCACTGCACTCCCCTTCATCTTCCCCTGCCACAGCCCTTGCTTCCTAATCCCAGGCTTTGTTTTGATCACTTGGACACTGTTAGTGCAGGTACTGTGCAAACTGGAGACCAACCCTAGCTGCAAAAAAACACCCATCGACATTCCCTCCAAGTATGGAATGATATTCTGCCACTTCTTGCCATCAACTGTATAAATTCTGGGATAAGACAAAGAAAACAGGATGAAATGCCACTCTGACCCTCTTTTACCTGTTTCCTGTTAGACAACACGAATAGGACCATGCAGATTATGTTTTGATCTTTCTTGTTAGACCTTCTTCTGCCTGCAGTTTAATACCAAAGTTAACTTCCCTCTTTTTAATTCCCATTATCCCACACATTTTCAAGGTGAGTGGTAAAGTCTTGCTGCTTTGATGCTGGTCACCATTTCTTGTCTGATAGTTGTCTGTTTTCCAGATGATACCTAACTTTGGGAGTCAGGTGCACCCAAGTTCTCGCATCAGCTCTCACCTTTCTTCTATAACCCAGTTCTCTCTCTATCCAACAAGTTAACCTCTCAGCCTGTTACATCATTCTGTTACTCATGATGAAGAAGAATAAGTTAGACATGGAATTTCAGTCAGAAACGCAGATGTCATTTCTGCATCAAGTAAGAACACACAAAGCAGAAGGAGTTAACAAGAACAAAAAATTATTAAGGACCAAGGAGCAAGTCCAGAGAGAAAACATTTGGAAATGTTTGAACCTTGATTTTTCTTTCATAGCTTATTTTCCCTCATTTATTACTTACAGCATGTGGCAGACTAATGATAAGTCATGTGATTTAAATCCTGTGGCTACATTACAACTAATGTATAGGACAGAAGCAATAAAAAAATACTCAAGGACCATAAAAGTTCAGGAGTAATTCAGTTGGTATGTTATGGGAGAAGCTAAAACTAGGAGGAAGAGATGAAATCAGGAAAAGAAAAATGCACATTAAATATTAGGGAAGCCATTTTCTCAAGCATCAGAAAATTTTCCATTATGGAATAATCAGTACCTACTGAGCAGTTAAAAATGCCCGTTCTTCAAAGAATTTACATTTTCCTGGCAATAAGTGTAAAACAATATAGATAATGATGCTTCAGTCATGGGTCAATCAATCAAAAAACCTAAGAAATTAATACTTATTTATTCTAGTGAACTTCAATATGACATTATGAATGCTGCAGACATCAGGAAGAAAACTGGCAGATATTTTACAAAAGCACCAATTAATATGTGGTAATTAACATATTCTGAAATACTGATTAATATTAATAGGTGAGGATCAAAATCAGAAAATGCCAGAGAATGCTAATATAGTTTTAATCACCATCACTTTTGTAATGGGTACTAATTTGTCTCCAAAATGGCCAATTATTTGTTAGCAAAGCAATCTGTATTCCATTATACACCATTTCTTTTCAAGCAATAAAAACCCACAGATTTTGTTCTGACCTGGCAGTCTGGAACTGCCTATCTCTGGGTTTCACTGAGCTGATTTTACCTTGTTTTAGCTATGACAACAGTTTTCCAGTAGTCAAGTTACTATCGTCCAATTTCTTTAATTGTGAAGATCACACACCATAAAGCTATAACAAACCTGTGTAGTGAACGACTAACAAGCATTAGCCCGGGGAAACATAATTACATTTATGTTAATCGGTGCTGGAGAAGGCTATTATGTAACTTCAGTAGGTAATAGCTGAAAACAGCCAAACTTAAGATGGAAATAAATGAAGGCAGATCAAGCCAAGTAATCTATGGTGCAAGAGCATGTAAAAAAACATCTAAGTGTAATCAAGACTGTGTAGGAAGATATTCTCATTGGTGTCATGCTCCTTTAGATGGAAACTCCGTATACTGATGAGCTGGTTAAAGTTCGTTTTTGAGGAAGACTAAAGCTATCAAACTTTGGATGCAGAGAGAATTGAAAGAATGAACATTGTATCAGAGAAAAAGCATAGGTACTGGGAAGTTTCTGTCTATCAACCTTAACTATACTATTAATTACATTGTTTATCACTGTAAGTAAAGAAATAATAATACCAGTTTCTGTATGAGATCATTAAAACTTTAGATAGATTAACAATAAATTTTATATGTATATATAAGGAGTGTTCTGTTTTCAGCATTATCAAGGTTCTGATTGTAAAATATTTGCTAAACACGTAATTTTTCTTGTGAAGACATGGAGCTGATTTCTACCTCATGTCACACCCATACAAAGAACTCTGAATCCAAAGCTCATGGGACCACCAAAGACTATCACAATTTAAAAGGACACAATTTGTCATCTGTGGCAGTACACACTTTTAGTTCCCGCAGCTGCTAAGAAAAAAGTGTGAGCTTACAAAAATATTATTTTAAAATATACTCGGATTCCTAGAGCTTTTAAACAAAACTGCTTATTTTAATAGCTTATCGCTTATGAAAAAGTGTAGATAACTTGTAAACTTCTGTTTACAAGTCTTGCCCCATCCTCCTGACACCTGTCCTTTAGATATTTATAAGCATTGATAAGAATGCTTATAAAGATAAGACTCTCAGTCTACTCTTCTACAGGAAGAATTAAATGGTATAACTGAAGATAGAAAATCAGTGCTGAAAGGTTTTAAGTTTCAATATGTATGATTATTACATTTTCTGAATAGTTACTGATGGCTACCACTGTTTTTTGCATGTCTGGTTCTATTATTTTTATGTTGGAACCTTTGTTACATGTATGCAATGACACTCATCTCCATCATTTTTCCATCTGTCGTGATCCTTTGCACACTCCTTTGCATCCAATAAATATTTTACCATTGTTTCTTTAAAAGGGCACAAAAGACTAGTACAGTATTTTAATTAATGATATAGTGGTCTCTCCTTGTACTGGAGCATAGAATTTTAATCTGTTATGGTTTAACCTCAGTATGCAGGTAAGCTCCACCCAGCCACTCATTCACTCCCATCCCAGTGGGATGGGGGAGAGAATCGGAAGGGTAAAAGTGAGAAACCTTGTGCACTGAGGTAAAGACAATTTAATAGGTAAAATAAATGCTGTCAATACAAGCAAAGCAAAATAAGGAATTCATTCACTATTTCCCATCAGCAGGCAGATGTTCAGCCATTTCCAGGAAAGCAGAGTGTAACGTAATAGTTACTAAGGAAGACAAACATCCTAACTCTGAATGTCCCATCCTTCTTCCTCTAGATTTTATTGCTGAGCATCTCATATGGTATGGGATATCCTTTTGGTCAGTTGGGGTCAGCTGTCCCAGCTGTGCCCCCTCCCAACTCCTTGCGCACCCCCAGCCTACTCAGTGGAGGGGCAGTTGGAGAAGGAGAAAAGGCCTTGATACTCTGTGAGCACTGCTCAGCAATAACTGTAACATCTCTGTGTTATCAACACTGTTTTGGTCACAAATCCAAAACATAGAACCATATGAGCTACTGTAAAGAAAATTAACTCTATCCCAGCCCAAACCACTACATAATCAAATTAAATTCAGGACGTTGGTTACAGTGAATTTCATGTAAAAATTCCAGGCGCTTGATTTTTGCATTTTTAGTTCAACAAAGGAACAGCTATAGAGGATGAGACAAAAGCTCTATCTAAACCACTGAACTGTAGGAAAATGACTCAATAATGCAGACTTAGAAATAAGGTAAACCTATTATGAAATCTTTACAGCTTCCAGAAGTCTTTGCTGCAGAGGTCTTCCATCAGAATATGTCCTTAAAATTTGCTACATATGAAAGGCCAAAATATACATAAATATTTTTATAATATTGTCCATGATGAGAGATGAATATCTGAAGAGAGTGGAAATCATTACTTGCCTAAAAAGAGATCTTCTGCCTTATATCTTCAATATTTTGCACCTCAAGACCACATAATAGCATGTGAAGATGTCATTTGAATGATAGCAATTGCATGAGCATTAATGTTAACACTGAACCCATTTGCACAATCACAGTCCAATTCAGCACATATCCACTGCTATTTATCTCCATTCTGTAGTTTCACCTGCCTTTTCCTTAGTATGAATAAATCATTAGAACAGATGGCAAAAGCTTACCAATAAAAGGCACTGTCATTCTCAGCATAAGCCCACCATTCTCAGTCGACATATAATTACTAAAGCAAAACAGCACTTCTATGTTTTGGGAATATATTCTCTTAGAATTGCTGATCATATTATTTTAACAATTAACCTAAAAGGGAATTATTCACTCATTCCATAGAACTAAATCCTTTCACAACAATCTTCAGTTAATTACAGATGACTTGTTCTGATTATGTTCAGTTCTTTGAAGACTATGCACACACAAACCACACACGTTCTATTTTATGTCCTGCGGTAAGAGAACAGGATTCATTGTAAAGCAGCCAGATCTTGAAGATGAAACATTACTGAAATGTGGTGAGACTATTAGACAAAGATCTTACTGATGTATGATTTGGTTTGAATGTCCTTAGTTGCAGCTCGACTGGTAATCTTGCAATTGTTAAAACTTCCTGACATCATAGCAAAGTCAAGAGTGGACTAAGGTATTTTCTACAATCTTTTATGAGTAATAAAAATGTTGCAGCTTCACCATTGATCTAAGTGATAAAGATACAAGATTTTTCACTGAATTTTTTTACTAGCACTCACACTGTAACCACCCGTATAGTATAAAAATGTAGATATAAAAAGTGAATAAGCACAAGGATAGCATAAACAAAAAACAAAGATTGAAATAGTAGTTGTTGCTTTATCCCTAACACATCTCTGAACTGTCAGATTTCATTTCTATCCTTTGCATTCTTAGTTTATGATTGCCATTTATCTCTGATTGTGTTAAGACACTAGCCTGGAGAATGTATTTTTTATTCAGAATCAATTTTCTGTTTACATTTAAGTCCTCCTATGTCCCATTCAAGTCACCAGCTGAGTATCACCCAGAAATCATAGCATGGTAGTGAAGCAGTACGTACTCACTTTGTTTTATACTATAAGAATAGCCCATGAGAAAAAAAGCCTGGTCATGTATCTTTAATTCTACCTTGCCATAAAGAGAAAGGAATAAAAAATTTGCATAGCTTACTTTCAGGATTTTTTAGATCTGATGTAGTGTGAATTTACACAGAGGTGAAACATTTGAGTTTTGTGATTTGCTCATTAATATATTCTATGAAAACTCAGTGCACTCATTGCGGGTTAACCATTTTGGGACCTCACAACCTAGATGATAATGAAATAGGTGTTATTTGTTTTCTCCAAGTGATGTATTTCTGAAATTTGTGAACTGCATAAACAAATTTTGACTAGGATTAATGCCATTACTGAAACAAAAATATCTGATAAGTTAAAATATTTCAATGGAACTTTTAGAAGGCTTTTGAAGGGAATTTAGTGAAGATGAAAGTGAAAGATTTGGCAGTCCTAGAGTCCAAATTGAAAAAAAAAATCCTAATTAGCATGTTGCATTAATCACAGAGGCAGTGCATTTCCACAGCCCCCAGTACTATGATTATACTAACTGAAATGAAATGAAAACACTTGTAGAAGCCAAAAAAATGTAACAAAGAATATAAGTATCTCCTGTGCAGAGCAATCACTGATGAGGAAAGCATCTAAGCAAAATACAATATAAAAATGTAAAGTTCTTTTATTAATACATTAAATGGGTAGTTGTTAGACATTCTGCCACTGTAATACTTCGCAGTTCAAAAGCTTTTAAAGTATCTGAGCGTTACAGAAGGTTTCATCTTAAAACCAATAAGGACCATTAAATTATAAAGTCTGACCTCTTCTATAACACAGGCACTATAATTTAACCCCGTTACTCTTGTAGTGAATGTAATGGCTTAAATTGTTATGAAGCAACACTTTCATTCAAGAGGTGAAGAATCTATCACTCCCAATAGCTGATCAATTATTAAAGTGTTATGCCGTATTTCTGACTAGAATTACTCTGGATTTAAATTCTAGATAGTGGCTCTTATTGCACCTTTCTTAGCTAAATTAAAGAGTCTTTTGGTATTCATTATTTTGTCTCCATGAGAGCATGACTCTAGGAAATGCTTAAAAATGTGCCTGGCTAAATTACACTATGACTTTTAATACACTATAAACGTGGTTTAATGATACTATAATCTTGTATAAAATGCTCATGAGTACTGAACAATTACATGCAGATATCCGACCAGTTAATTACCCATAATCATTTGGCTCATTTACTTACATAGCAATACTTGTGTTTTAAGCAGAAGTATCAAAAGATAAAAAAGATTAGATCTGCCTCTTCTAACCATTCAAATATCCACCTTTACCTATGTGAAAGATTTGGGGATGGAATTCTATGAACGTAAAAAATGAGGATTTACAAAGTGCAGAATCTGGAATCAAGTGAAAAAAAAGAATACAATAAAATTTGGGTTCATAAGTTTAAGCAAAATTAAAGCAGTGTAATGAATATCTATTGACATCAAAACTTCTTTGATTTTCATCATTTTTTCTGTCATCAGAAGATGAGCTATAGGACTGTATTTTTTCTTAAAAAATTATTAAATAAGTAGCTGAAACAATCTGAGCTTAAATACCATCTAAAATATTCTGAATGTAATTTCAAATACTCAGATTCACACAGAAGGAAAGAACTACTGTAGAGAATTTTCAGTGTAAGTTTCAGCTGACCACAGACTATTCTTCCGATGCCTTTTAGCAAGCCATAAACTAGGTTTGACTGTGAGCATCACATGTCCTGGGGTGAGTCTCTTAGCAAGGTTTTCTTACTAAAAGATGCATATACATGATTATAGTTCATGAGTGTGTGTATGTGTTTCTGTTTCTGTGTGTGGCTCTATTTAATACAAATTCATATGCCTGTTTCCTCTCCCCCCTATCCCACAGACAATAACTATGAAATAAAAGAGATAAGTAGAAATCTCAATAAGAACTCACAATTTTTGTCAAAATCAGAATTCCTCGGTTGAAAAGAGGAGAGAGGCTTTGTTAGTGAACCTAATGAGAGACTCTAGGGAGGAAATGTGTAGTGTGAATTTTTTCTTGACTGAGCTTCAAATAATCCAATAGGTGCAATGAAGTTACAAATGTTTCAGCAGCAGGAAGAGTTGGCAGCCTCAGTTAGTACCTTGATGGCCATGCGTAAGTTTGTACAGGACTGAAATCTGTGGGAAAATAGACTTCATTCACCCTGCTGCTCAAAGAATAGATACTTTTTCTTTGGAATTCCTTTTCACTCCCGATCTGAGTCGATATTCTTAGGGATTGAATATATGGACACGGCATTAGTTATGCCAGCATCAGGTTTAACAGTTGAACTCCTTCACACGTTAGCCACTACATTGGAGATCATGAGTGGCTTTTCAGCACTTATTTTTCTTTTTTTTTTTTTTTTTTTTCCAAGGCAGAAAAAACTAAGATAGCAAAGATATTGTGCAGTGTGCAGTATCTGGCGACTACAGCTGTTGAGCTCGGAAACTCACAGATTCACAGACTCGACAGAGTTGGAAGGGACCTCTAGAGATCATCTAGTCCAACTCCCCTGCTAAGTAGGATTGCCTAGAGCCCATTACTCAGGACTGCATCAAGGCGGGTCTTGAAAATCCTCAGGGAAGGGGACTCCACGACCTCCCTGGGCAGCCTGTTCCAGTGCTCTGTCACCCTCACCGTAAAGAAGTTTTTTCTCATTTTTGAGTGGAACTTCCCATGTTCCAGCTTGAGCCCTTTGCCCCTTGTCCTATCGCTGGAAATCACTAAGCAGAGTCCGGCTCCAACATCCTTCAACCCACCCTTTAGGAACTTGTAAGCATAGATGAGATTTCCCCTCAGTCTTCTCTTCTCGAGGCTAAAGAGTCCCAGCTCTTTGAGCCTTTTCTCGTAAGGGAGGTGCTCTAATCCCTTAATCATCTTGGTTGCCCTACGTTGGACTCTCTCCAGTAGTTCCCTGTC
>VXAK01008706.1:3900-43982 GCA_013399435.1 Arenaria interpres
ATAAAAAACCCCAACAACTTTCTTTATCTTTTGGAGTAAGAACCACAACCCTGCTTGCATTCGTTTGTGATGTTTCCAGGATTACATCACGTAAAGAGCAGCCGTCAGTCCACATTGTACATTCTGAGTTTGCCTTTCCTCTCTCAGAAACAAATGAACGTACATAGAAAAGCATCAAGTAAGGCTCAAATAAGAGGGCACGGACTACAGCGCCAAGAGAGCAAATCTCTCTTTCACAGCATTCAGAAACTTACGCTCCGCTATTTTTTTCTTTTTCTTTTTTTTTTTTTTTTTTTAACATACAAAGAGAAATTTTGTTAACTATGACTCCCAGGTCATAATCAGACACTGAGCACAATAGCACTCACAATATATCTTTTTCTTCTTGTATGGCTAGCAATCATCATACCAAAATATATACATATATACAACCTACAGCAAATTCAAACAGACCATCTAATCAAGTGTAAAAAAATCAAGAGCTCTCCATGGCAAGTATAAATATACAATTTTATATTTTTTTCTACCTTAAGACGTATCCTTAGTAACTTCTACAGAAGTCAGTGCCTGCACTAACCCACACACAAATGATTGTTTGAAGCCGACAACCAGCTACATTGAGGGAGCACTTACAGGTTTCCAGAATCGGTGCCTACAAAGGAGAGTACACAAAGATACCACCTTTTCTGTCTAGCAGCTAAAAATACATTGAAAGTGCCACAAAAATAATAAATAAAAATTCAAAAGCTACACACAACTGATAGGTAAAAAACAGTTTAGCTCAATAAGGCCTCCTTAAAGCAGTATAGGCCCCTAAAGATATATAACACTGAAGTACATTCTCCTTGAGGAGCTCTAAACATTTGAGAGCTATTTACATTTTAAAATTAAAAGCAAAAGAAGTCAATGAAACAGAAGGCAGACAGCCAATCTGGCAGTAAACTCCCATTTCTTAAAAATAAAAAAAAAAATAAAAATAATTAAAAAAAAAGAAAGCTATTTGGATTTCCAGCTACAATATATTCAAAGCTCACAAAAGTTCCAAAACTCAGCCTAACACATCATTTTTCTTCAGATTCAAGGTTCCCTTTTTCAGAACCTGCCATTAACTATACAGGAAATGCTCTCCTTTTTTTTTTTAAATGCTTATTTTTCTAAGACAGCTGGGATATACAAAATTTAGGGGCTTACATTCAAATATTCCCAAATTTTGTGAGTTTATGCATCAAGAACCTTGATTCAATTTCATCTCGATATAGATACTGGCTTCTTTTTGTATTTAAAAAAAAGTCTCTTATTCCAATACTTCAGTGCTTTACTATTTCATCAAATAATAGACCTTTAATGTACAAATTTAATAAAGCCCTTCTTATATACGGTAAAGACTGTGGAACTGACAAGGTGTATACCATATAATTAGCAAGCTGGACCTTCACATACTTGTTGCCTGAAGAAGAAACCAAAAACCTGACGTTATCTCTTCACATATCAGCGATCCTTCCACCAGGCCCCAACTTGCATACTGATGAATATTATGTAAATTAATTTATAGATAAAAAGGAAAATACCTATTCTAATGTAAATCACCTAGCACATAAGCAGTGTGATTCACTGAAGTCTAAATGCCTCTTCTGTTTTTCCATTAGAAAGAAAAAAAAAAATTAGGAAAAAGCTGTTTGGGTGTCCTCACCCATATTGACATGAAAACACAAGAAATTTAAAATAAAACACGAAATCAAACAAAATATTTAGTATTTCCTTTAGTTGCTGTTTGTTTAATATCAGTATGACACCAAGCAGCTGCCCTCAAGATGATTGCTGCATATTACCTGCTGTAGGCATAAGGAAATAATAGTTACTTTGGTTGTTTTTATTACTTTATTAGTGCTCTTAAGAGGGCAGTGCTTCAGTGATGCCAACTGAAGATACAAAGAGCTACCTTCCCCCTCATCCCTCTGATTTTGCAATGGAAAGAATGAAGGTAAAATGGGCGAGGGCACTCCTGACGGGGAGGGAATCACTGCCACAGTACTCCCACAGCGATTGTTTACTGTGTAGAGCTCCCTCAGTACCGAATCGTCTACCAGAACCTCAATTACAGGCTAAAGTCACTGCCCCTTCCCCTGCCCCTCTGTCTTTGTCTTTGCAGAAGTTCAGCTAAAGCACAAGAATAATTTGAGTCTAAATGAGGTGGAAGAAAAATAGAGGCCCCAAAACCGCATCATCTTTTGTGCAATCATTTCAAGTAACAAAAGAAAATTTTAGTAAATAATTCAGTAACTACTATTGAGCACACAGATTATTTTTTTAAAGTGGCAACTCAGTAAAAGAAATCACCAGTAGCAGGGAAGAAGCCCTGTATTTCTCTGCTGCTGAGAGCTGTGCCAAAGCACAGATGGTGTTATAAACTTTCCAGATATAGAGCGTAGGTTATTTTTACCATTTCGCACCTGCATATTTCCCTCCTAAAAATCCTGCAGAACAGCAAGAAAACACAGCTCGTTCCTCATGCAGAAACACCACTCCAAGTATCACTCTCTGTCTCCATCCACTCTCCCCATTATATCTGCGAATACGAGAGAAATGGGAGTGAGTTATGAACAATCAAGCACACAATATTTACTAGCTGAGCCACAAAAGCAAATTATCTTTTCTTCCCGGCTCTAGGTCTCAAGGTAATGGCATGGAAACTCGGCAGACACACTGCTCCTCTTGCCTGGCCCAGGACGGGGTAGGAAGGGCAGCAGCCTGAAACATCCAGAGGAAAATTCTAGGAAGCTGGGAACTGGAAAATTCTAGAGCATCTCTAGGTATGTTGACACCACCCAACACAATGCCATGCAATGGTAACACTGGTTAGAGTTGAAAGAACAAATCCAGGTGCAGGAGGTGGTTTACCCAGAGGAGAGAAGCACTTTGCCACAGGTAATATCCCACCCTGCTTCTCGCAGGACGAGCGCAATCTGAACGAGCGTTACGAAGCCATTGCTGTTAAACCCACTCGGGCACATTTACTGACTACAGCAAGTGAGGGAAAAAACAGTCTACAAAGATTTAGTCCTCATGTACACCATGACCACTTGACTCGGTGAGGCAAAGTGAAAGGCTCCATCTGCCTCACTCTCCCTTCTCTGAACGCTGATTCCTCTGAGATATTGACTAGTCCCAGGCGATGGAATTTAACACAGTAGGTGCTTGATTTAATTTCTAATTCCTCACATACACATAAACTTGCTCTTGCTAATTTAAGCGAGTATATACCTGCGCAAACTCCTGTGAGGATGTCTTCAATTTTAGTCTAATTTAATGGATTATTACATTTTAAGCTAACAATGTTCCTAGCTGATTTAAACTAACCTGGAATAAACTTCGTTTATGATGAAATAAGAGTGGCTGCGCAGCCAATTGGACTAGTTTAATGAAACTGATTTTAAATTACATCTTAATTTAAAGAGCTACAGTAATGCATATAAACAAGCCCTTAGTGAGGCTTTGAATACAAAGAGAAAGAGAATGAATATACAAAGCTACAGACATTGCTAGATTGTACATCTCTGCTTCTCAAAGCCCAGCTCTGAAGAGCTCAACATCAAATCTGACCCGGTAGTTAGTCAAGAAGAATAAACATAGCATAAGAAACAAAGTAATTCATCTTAATTTCTATGTGGATTGCCTTTAATTTATGCAAATTCAAATACTCAGTATTTTTCCAAAACTCAACAAAAAAAAGGGGAAGGGCACACACATGAGACTGCATGCGTTTGCTCCAGTGCGATATGGGGGAAGTTGTCAGATTCGTCACTGTGAGCTTGAGCCTAATGCTCAAGATGTTTAATCTGAGATAGCATCAATTTTGTACTGGAACACACTCAAAGAATAGAAGCAAGAGAGACTGGGATTGTGTGTTTACTCTGGCGTTAAAGTTATGAAATTCTGTCTTCTATTAAGTTAGTGCCTAACTGTAAAAGAAGGGTTGATAGTTCCACATAAAGAAAATGTTTTACATATTACTTTGGCTCAGTTAACTTCTACCATGTTTAACACAAGAGAAGTTGGTTATTAGCCATTTCTGGAACTTTTATGTCCCTCAAGATTTAGTTCATTATGCTGAAATAGAGCACAAATAAAATACAATAAGGCGAAAATGATGGCATAAAACATTGTGTTGTACTGGGGAGAAGTAAGACTACCCTTATCTTTCTTCTGCAATGCATACTCCGTTTTCTTCTTAGAATGGGTTCATATATAATTTTAAGAGTTTAGAAATAAAGCTTTCTATTTTACTCTCTGTTTAACGTCAGCTGCTCACTATTTTATGGAAGGCATTGTGACAGTCTAATACTGCAAGACAAGATACTCCTACTACCTTCCCAACTCTATTAAAGGTGGTGATCACAGACCTTAAGGTTGGCCTCAAACTCTGAGCTGACTCTTTTCTTTCTTTGCACCCTTTGACTCCAAACTTTTTAGACAACAATCAAAAAACCCTTACTCTTCCTCTCCATGAATACAAATGCTCCTTTTTCTCTCATCTCCTGCCTGTTTGGGCAAAAGTATGTAGATACAGAATAAGGCATTTTCACCTTTCACATCTAAGGGCAGGTCCTTTAAGACTATGAGCAATAACTAATTAAAAAAAATGAAGAGCTACCCCTAGATATAATCCATGCCTCTTTACTATATACATAGCTCCTGGGAGAATCGAACTGCATTAAATTATAATTTTATTAAGTTGGTCAATTAATACATTAGACACAAGTCTCAGAGAAGAACAAGTATCACAGCAAACTACAGTCATCCTGCTTCTTTACTGAAGTCTCCCACTGCTCCACTGCACTAATCCAGGTTTATGGCTGCTTCGCATCACCGGAGCATCACGGAGTAGCCAGAGCATATCAATGAGTACGGCCTAATAAATTTAGCAGAATGTTCTTGGGGTTTCTTAACCCATTTTGGTACCTGAAGAAGGGACTGTGAAGCTCAGCAGTGTATTCGCAGAACACTCAACAACTTGGATTAAAACTAGGTAAAACAGCAGGCAGGTCTCATTAACCTAAATTCTTTAGCACTCTCAACCCAGGTGTTATCGCAGACAATTTTGTTCATTCTTTATCAATTTTCCTCTACTTCTCTAGTTCTAGTTTGGCAAATGATTACAAATAATCATTGTTGACTTCTGGCATTGTAGGACTTGCTGAAATCCAGACCACCTGTATTCCATATAATGTCCCACATCCTATACCTCAGATATCAAAAATAAATAGGACCGTCTGTTCTCCAAAGCAAGGATGGCCTTGGAGCAATAAAAAACAACTGGTACTTTTAGCAATGCAGTTTTCCATTAGCACCTAAGTAAAGGTTCATCTACGTGTTCAGAAGCCAACCATCTCAGCACCTAATTCCCACATAACGCTGTCCTAGTTCAGAGAGAAGTGAAACTGATTCTGTTGAGCAGTCCCTGGAGGGAGTTGAAAGGCCAAGTTCAAGGTACACTTAACGCAGGAGTGTGTTATTCCCACAATCACACTCAGATTTAACTCCTATGAACCGCACCAAGACCCGCACAGAGTAAAGCAGAAAGAGCCACTTACCTGTAACAGCCAATGCAAGAAATGGAACGCCAAAGCGCTCCGAGTGTCCCCTTCAGATACCTGCTTTTAAACCACTGCTTTATCTAAGCCCTTAGAAGGTCTGACCTGCAAAACCCAAAACCAACTTGGAAATGTAGTTATTAAGGCAAAATCACTTTTGGAAAAAACATATTTTCACCTCACTCCAAACTTGTTATGCCATATAAAAGGACTGTCACTAGACAAATGTAGTCCAGGCCTCTCTTTGACCATGGGGAGAGGCACAAGACCTGCAGACAGCATTCCAAAGCTCCTTTTGCAAACTTTAGTTGAAGTAAAAAGTAGGAGACCTCTGTGTGTGGCCAACAAAGCAGCCATATTAACAAAGACACTCGTTAATGAAGACAGGCCCTCAAGGCTAAGCTGTCTGGGGAGCCTTTCCAGCCCTTACAAAAATCTACTGCAGGAACCGGTCTCCACCTGAGGAAGAAGTGCCCAGCCACCACCTGTGGGAGGTGAAGAGAAGAGCACAGCGGTCTAAGGTCACTCACGAGGCAGAGGACAGGCAGTTCCCAGGCAAAGGACAAAGACTAAGTTAACCTCAGACCTCCAGTCTCAGGCTTTACATCCTCTCACAGGCTGTGTCCCTAAAGAGATAAAAGCATAGAATTTCAGCCAGAAAATGCTTCCTGACAACAAAGCGGTGGACAGAAGCCTACCTTTGTGTTTGCAAACTGGGCACAGTTCCACATTCACTATCTTTGCCTTTAAACCATTATTTGCATTTGCGAAATTGTTGAGACCAATAAAGTTCAGCTTGAGACTATTTGTTTTGACTGTTCAGCTTCAGCTGTTTATATTTGGTGGCTGCTCATTTGTTATTTCTGCCATTGCCGAGATGACAAACATTTTGAGGAGGAAAATAATTAGGGCAGAAGGTAAATCACCCTCCTAGCATGTTCTCTGAGTAAAACTTAAAGCCTATTCCTGTTGAAAAGCTGACACACACTCTGCAGTTTAATCTTGAAATAGAGCCAGCAAGGTAAAACAGTGTCAGAAGTTCAAGGGCTTGAGCTGTAGCCAAGAAAAAGGAAAGTTAGCCAAGGTGCGATACAAGTACATACACAGTTTGTGAATAAAAGCAGTGTCTGTCCTTTCATCTGAGAGGACGTGAGGAGAAGCGGACTAAAAGAAATCCCACTAACAGTGTGCCGTAGCCCAGGCATAGCAGAGCTTAAAACACCGTGTGAAAAAAAGTAATACATTTCTGTCTTCCTGAAGAGGTCCAACTTGAGAAATGTTTTACATATATACAATATTATCCAATGCTCAAGACACCAAAAACATAAAAAATCAGAGCAGAAGTTAAAATAGGTAAGTGGTAAAACCAGCCACAGTTTATAGAAGTTGTTTACACTGGAGACCTAGGGACCAAGGTAGGACCCCTAGGCCCCAGGTCTGGGATATCTAATTCTGAGCCTTCCCAAAACTCCAGCATCTGTCAAGATGTATTTATACGCAGTTCTCAACAGGATGATTTATGCCACTTTTATCAGAATATCATCAGAAATCACAAAAGCTGAGTCAGTTCACAGCTGCAGATAGTGAGGGAGATTAACCTCTCTCCTTGCTATCACTGGCAACAACAGATGCAGGAAAGCTGTGTAAAGTTGGCCATGACAAGTTTTGCTCTAGAGCTATAAGATCCTATTAGCAATGAGATAACAAGAAAGTTGCAAGTGGTAATGCTCTGGGGCCAAGGTATGGTTTAAGTCATAGACAGCAACAGTAGGAGACCACTCCACCAACCACCATTCGGGAGACCCTTGGAAGGCTGTGAATGACCACCACCAGTGCCGCTCTAAACGGGCTTTGTTGCCTTCTTTGACAAGTTGTTCCACTTTTCAATGGAACACAAAACCTCCAAAACTTTCAGTTCTGCACTATTTGCAACATAAGATTTCTTCTGTGCCCTCCAGCAGTGAAAAAGTGAAGGATACTACCATCTTTCTTGTAAGAAATGAATGTCGTCCAAACTCTCAATTTTTTCAACAAGGTGACTCCTCCCCTATTTCCCTTTTCTTCAAGAAACTTTTGCAGCATCAGAGAGCCTCACTGAGGCCAGTCAGGTTCTGGAGTAGGAACTCTTGAATTTGATTTAAACAGTGCTTTCTCATGAACCTTTATATATATGGTAAAAATGACAGATATTTCCTTTGGTAGAAATAAAAAAATGAAATGAGGCTTAGAAAAGGGACCAAAAGAAAATCTGGCTGACTATATATAATAGATCTATGAAAGTTTTAAAGAGCAGCACAGAAGACTTAAAATGTCTAGTTACAAAAATGTGTAAATGCATATAAAAACATCACACATATCAATCTGACATCTAGGGCCTTTCATTTATCACAGCAATTTTAGAGTAAATATTTTAGAAACATATATCTTGCAAATAAATTCTTCACACAACCAAAAGAGATTACGGTGAATGGCATATTTAAAAATATAGCCTACTGTCTTCATTGAAAAAAAATCGCAGATGTTTGGTTGGATGTAAGGCTTTATCCAAAAGACTTCCATGGGGAAAAGATGAACATCAGCAACATTGTTATAGATAAAAATAGACTGCATTAATGGATAAACAAATAGAGTACCTTGGGGGTTTTTGTTGATTCTTTGTCTTTAGCTTATTTGGAATTACTGCGGAGTCGGATTTAGGTTTCAATTAATTATCATCTGCTTGTAAAGAAGCTAAAGAAATCTTTGATCTTAAAGGAGTTTTTCCATTCCAAGTTAAAGGCATGTGCGATAAGAAAACCAAGTACATAAAATCATGTTGTACCTCGTTAGTAACGCATGAAAGGTGTGAAATCCAGAAGCCACGGTATCACTGTGTGCCACACGCCAGAGCTGAGATGAGACAGCCGTGTTGCCTGAGCACAAGGCTAAAATGAGCCACGGTGACAATATCCACTAGAGACAGCCACAGGCCAGGTTTTGGAGAATGGTTTTAATCTCCCCATCTCACACAAAGCCAAGCTGATGGCTAGTCTCAGGGCTGGAGCTTATGGCCCCGGTAACGCATCATGTATTGTTACACATTAAACTTCTGTTGCTGATTTATTCATGTGGAAGGCACCTTCTAAACAGCAAGTGTTAGTGCACATTCCTTTATCTTTGAAAATAATAGGATCCAACTAGCCATGCACAGCTAAATGCGCAAAGAATAGTTCCAGGTGAATAACGCATGTCCTGCTCCACTCTTAAAACAGGATTTTTCTATACTCTAAATCAACATAGTTGTAATTGTTCTTTTAATCGTCAGTATTCATCAACTTGCTGGTCAAAAATTCACAAGGCAAAAACCTGTCTCCGCTTCAGATTATCATCCCGTCCCTGCACGTATTTTTCTCTAAACTACTACAACAAATGACTGCATACAGTTAAAGATTTAGCTCTCCCAGAGGTTATACTCTTGTGAAAAACAAAGCCACAAAGCTAGAAAAATGTTATCTCAAAGGAGTATATTTAGTTAAGGTAATCACATATAAAACATTTTATGTTTTAAAGTATTTTCATTTGCTAGAGACATTGTGTAAATGAAACCGCTTCAGCTCTGGTCTGGTATTTCCTGGGCACAAATACATGCAGAAGAGAGCGCAGCTGCAGTAAATCCAGCACTTCGGAGGCGCATTGGATTTGCTATATATGCACAAATTAACTGTAGGTCTCTGGCTGTTTCTTGAACAACCAGAAGTGCTGTGGCTCCGAGAGACCGTCTGTGTAAGCGTGGCAGACACAGCCACGACTTCTAGACCTGAACAAGTCACTTATGGCTACTGCAGAGCAGTTACGAGGGATCAGATTGCTCTATGTCCAACACCCAGATAAACACCGAGTATCCTCAGGGCATCCATCTGAACAACAAGAATGATTCCTCAGGGTGGTTTTGGACAACATTCAGAAGAAAAGACTCAAAAAATAAAACCTTCTAAGAGTACAGCATAACCAGGAAGAGCAGTTACACAAAGAATCCAGTTCAAGTGATGGATAGAAGCCGAATGCAAACCTAAGCCACAATAGCAACGATGGATCAAATAAGAGCTGGCAGATTTCTTTTCAAAACAGGAAGGGTGTTCTTTTGGTTGATTTCCCCCTGCATTTACTTGGATGGCAACAGAGAAGGCAAAAGATACCCAAGCTTTTTTTAAAACTAGAAAGAACAGTCAAAAAATCCAAAAGTTTGTCCTTACTGCAGGATGGCAGCCCTTATTAAACTGTGTCATCACAGCATTTTATATTGCAAGTAGGAAAAAAAAAAGTGCTCAGGGAACGTTAAAATCAATGGGTCATATAACCAAAATGCATTCACGGAATATTTCAAGAATTACAAAAATAAAAAAAAAACAAGAAAAACCCACAAAAATCTCACCCGTCAGAAAACTGTGAGATGCAAAATGAAACAGTGCTTTTAGCTGCCTTAACTGTGCTCCTTCAGGCTCTTCAGGCCTTGGTTCTTCACAGAACACATTGCCTTGCTTGCTTTGTTTGCAAAACCCAATACAGTGGATCAGATGATGTGGTTGTTTCTGTTCCTCACTACGACATTCTTTGTTCTTTTTCTGCAACTTTTCATAATCTGTACAGGATAACTTGCCTACAGACTGTCCAGGAGTTCACCCAGCTAACACTAGATGGTGGTGTGATGCACTGCATTTTTGGATTGCAGACTGATTCATTCTTTTGGGGAAAGGAAAGTAATAATGAGTTTTCACTCCAATAGACTCCTGTTGAAAGAGCTGGAATGGATTCTTTCAGGAAAAAAAAAAAAAAAAAAAAGCCACAACTCTACATTCCCTGATTTCTTTAAACGCTAATCTGATTATATTCACTCTGTCCGAAACTGGGGATGGTAACCTTGGGTAATTGACTTAGAATTGCAAGATGGGAAGTTACACACTCTTTCGCTTACATCTCTCTATCCTTTGAGACTTTTCCTTTCCAAAAGAATCCTCACTGACATCTTCCAAAACTTGACGAAGAAAAATAAAGTTACGGTTAAAAAGTTTTTGTTTCAAGTTTTTATTTTTATGATGAAGATCTGAAAATCATGCAGAAAAAGAAACCCTTTCTATAAATAAAGAATGCCTCATAGAAATCCCCAATTCTTGTAAATTTAGATAGAAAACTTTGAGGATGAGCTTTAAGTTCCAAGATTTGCAGTTATCTAAATCCTGGGACTTTCTGAGATAGAAACCACCTATGAAAAGCTGCCACATCTCCCTACCATTTCTTCTAGCTCTATGGCAACACAGATCTTGCAAAAGATACACCTGGAGAAACTCACTGCTGCCATCAGAATTACACTGTAGGGGAAAACCAGAAGGCAAGGGTACAGACATCACTGCCGTGAAAGGCCAATCTCTTGGCCTTGAAAGAAACTGCTATAGAGAACAACTACCCCAGTATTCCCTCTTAGGCCTCCGTACCATCTACAGACAGATCTCCTAAAAAGGAGTAGCACAGAGCAAAACCATGTTTCTTCCCTTACCCTTCCGAGATCACATAGTCAAATCTGTTTGAAGCAGAAGAAAAAAAATAATAATAATTGTCATTACTTTGCAGTCATTTACTTCTCTGTCACTGGAAACTGAAGCCACGTTTTAAACGTCGATTTTAGTTACTCACAGTGATCTGTTGAGGGAAATTTAAATATCATGGTAAATATCCTCATAGTAAAAACTTTAATCTGAACTATCTTACTAACATTTTTCTCTTTCTAAAGACTTAAAGAGGAGAAAAAGTTTCATTTGATTAGGTTTTTTAAAAGTTCATTTGCATGTGTTCTACTTTCTTCATGAACAAGTAAAATCTTAAGTTTCCATGACTGTCAGGCCATTTTAATGAGTTGAAGAAAGTGTTTTCTTATAAATTATTCATCTCTTTCCTCTCCTATTTTTTTTAGTTTCTTCTCTTCTTGCTATATTATATTAATATTCTATACCCTCTATAACAAAATCCTTACTTCAAAATTACCACTTTCGACTTTCCTACCAAAAAAGTACAAAAACTAAGTGCTGTACAGAATCCTGCCTGCAATTTCAATGCACTGTATACAATTTCTTCTTTTTTCATCTGTCTTCCTTTTTAATTTCTTTCATTTTATCTGGTGGGAGGCTTGAGTAAAAAGAACCAGGCAGGGAGGAATCTGAGATTGATGAAGTAGCCCTGGGAGTGTGAAGGTTCAAGAAACGCCTACTAGTTTTAACTTGTCTGCAGCACTTGCTAATACCACATGCTTCAAGTGAAATATCTAAGATTGTCAAAAAGCATAAAGGATCTAGCCAGTATAGGAAGAAAAATCACTGAACCTATCTAACGATCTATTTATATCCTGAAGCATGAGAACTAATAGTCTGGTAATTTTATCCCAGCTAGTGAAACAGCAGACTCTATTCTTATATTCATGATAAATGACTTTACCCCACCAGTGATTTAGAGTCTTATAGGGACAAACAGAGATGAAGTAGTCTTAGCCAACAATAAATGACTCCGTTGCTTTTGGCAAAGTAGAACAGACTCTCAAAAACATGTTTCCTTCATAGACTAGTTATTATAAAGACAATCGCAGATACTGAAGCTTTAACACAAAATAAGTAGCTGAACAATTTCAGTAAATATTAATGCTACTTATTACTCCTTCGAAAACATTCACATCTATCAAATACATATTGTAAAGGTTATACTTTACAGCAAAGTGATCACACGACTCCCAGAAGGAGATGCTGAGCTGAATTACTCCCAAACTTCTCTTGGTTCCTTGAAATTATCAAAAGGTGCCTAAAGCTAATAATTAGTACTTAGACTTCAACATCTTCTCTCCCACTATGAAGATTATTGTGTCCTGTTCTTTCTGGGGATTTATACTCATTTATATTCTAGGGTTCATCTCTTAAGAGAAACGACCCCAGCATGAAAGAACAATGAGTGGAGGCTACACACTGAGAAGGGTCTTGGAATTTCAGTAGTAAACTACATAGCAACTAAGATCCACAAATGCCAAAAGGTCAAATAGAAAAAAAAGCCAAGAACTAAACCTTCGACAGGTTCCAGAAGGGAGGAAAAGAGATAATCAATAAAAGTGTCAAATCTTGTAAATCAATTTATTATGACAGTGCTTCAGGCTCAAGGATGGGGCATGGGAAGGAAACAAGCAGCTGAAGTTCCAAAGAACACACACACTATATACTATATATACACACAATATTATATGTTGTGCAAAGAGTAAAAAAAGAGAAACAAAAAACCCCACCAGAACATGATGACAGCAAACTGCACAATAAACCAACATCCTGTGAGTAGTTTCATTTAGTGTTAGGCTACCATAGATACAGCCTCCACAGAGTACCAGTATCTGGAGCAAGTCACCACGTAAGTTCCCTTAAAACAAAAAGTTCAAGTTTATCACAGCATTAGTACCTGGAGCAGCTTGAAGTAGTTAAAACATGTCATGCTCTCAGCGTATGGAACCACACAGGAATACACAAACTGCAGAAAAGTTGTCCATAGTTTTACGACTCTGCCTTTACCAGGGAATCTGTACATCTTTGCCAAATGATTATAAAAGTATTATTCTAATTCCATTTCCTTCAGTAACAGTAGATCATGAATGCTACAGAAAAGCTGGAAGACACCTCTTCTGAGGGAGACTTCTGTTCCCAAGACTAATTGTCACATCATCTTCTGAAAACATTCCATTTCAAACTAATGTAAACCAGTAGACTCTGTGCCAATGGATTTAGAGGACTCTGTCCTACACAAATAAAAGCTCTACTTTTATACCCAAATTGTGCTAGTAAATCTATTTCTATGAAAAAGATTAAATTTCTTTTGACTGTTCACCAAACAGTTGCAGGGTTTTTTTCCTCTGCATTCACTGAACGCTTTTTTATTTTCTCCCCAGAAGTGGACAAAGATCTTTCCTTAGATTTTGCAGAGCACATACAATCCCTGGTTCTTAACATATAATTTCCCAGTTTGCTAATAAGCGCCCAAATGCCTACTTGAGATCATCTCCTACAGTCAGACAATCAGAGCTGCTCTAGTTTCTTCTGAGCTTCACATAGCTTCTCTATTTAATTAACTTCAAGTGCTGCATTCTCCAAGGAAGCAGAGGGAGAGTTTATTAGGAGGTGTGGTATAAATTACACAGTAATTTGAACAGAGTGGAAATCCAAGACAGTCTGTGGGCAAGAAATCTTTCTTTAACACACCTACCGCTTGAGAGGCTAAAGGCCAGAACATGGTTTCCAGCTCTTATTTAAGACCACCTGGCAGTGTGATACCTCAGCATCTCCAGCAATTTGATCCATTAGGTATGCGCGCAAAGGCAAGCTCCCGAAGGCTTTGTACAGATTCTTAGAGCTTAAATCAAAACTACCATCCAAAAAACCTACATTCTTACTCGTTGCCTAGGTGAGAAACTCACAAAATCTTCCCTTTTGCCTGAAAGCTTTTGAAGTGGTATCTGAACGATTCAACTCTTAGGAGCCAGATACATAAATCCCAAGTCTCTAATTAAGCAGAGGGCCTCTTAACACCCTTGAGACCCCAGTCTATCAAGCATGTTCCAAGCACAGCTAATAGACAAGAGCAACTGTATTGGCTTTAAATGATTGCCAGAGTAGCACTTCTACATTATTAGATAATAGCTTAATAATTAGAACAGCTCTCCCGGGAAGTGAAAAACAGGTCAATACAAAGTTCTTCCAGAGAGGATTCAAGACCATATCATTCACTGATGGTGATGATACCCAAGTGAGCACCCTCTAGAACAGGCTACATAGAAGAATGTAGAGGAAGGCAAATCATTCTGCAAAATCACGCCAAAACAACATGCCACATGAAAAGAGTGTGAAATTCACAATGATGCTGCAAGCCTTGTGATTAGGACACCCTGCCAGAAGGTGGAATGGTGACGCTAGGTCTGCTGTCACTACTGTTTTACACATTTTATGCTGCCCAGGCATTGGGTTAAAGGAAGAAATCACTCAAAGTAGAATTCTTTGTGAAAGCTAGGACTAATAATACTACAATTTCCAACTCTCTCCACAGCTGTGCCTTTACCACTGACTACCAGCACTTCGTCCTTTTGGAGATGTGAGTTTATACTTAGATTGAAGTACGTATTAATCCTTGCTGTAAGAGGCAGGCTCAAGGCACCTCCTTCAACCACACTTTAGAACAGTAAGCCCCATTCAACACTTCTTAAAGAAATTATCTAAGCTCATACTCTAAGCAGAAAGAGCCAGTAATACATACAAAGGGTAACCAAGCAAAGTTTACATCTTGAATAGCTATGAAAAGCAACACCAACAAATCTGTATAGACTAAGAACTTATTCTTATCTCAGACATCAGTTAAGTAGAAATATGGAAAGTTTTGCAACGTAAAACGCCTACATTTCGGTGCAAGTGGAAAATCTTCATTAATTCTATCAGCTTCAATTTTATTAACGAGATTCATTTCAACTGTCAGCATTAACATGATGACAAAATGTCAATGATTTGGGAAGCCTTTCTTAATTGCCACATAATTATAAAGGGGAGAAAAAAAAAATCTCTCGCATCGGTATCATTATTAGAAAGGATAAGCAAATAAATCTATAAAATAATTTATTCTCTTAGTTGCTGGGAAACCTTGTTGTTGATATGACAACCATGGCACAGTAAACCCAGATTACAGCTTGCTTCTGAGCTGTGTGTATTCCACATTTTCATTAAGGGAAGTGTTTTCTATCCGCTATGCTATAGTGACACCTACAGAAAAGAATATATTTTTAAAAGGGAACCTGGGAAGAAATTGGATTAGAAATAATATTTCAGTGTTGCCTAACTATACTTACGTATGTATCCAATACGTATTGTTTAAAATCCGACACGGAAGCTTTTGAATACTATATGCCAGTCTCTCAGAACAAAAATTATAAATGTTTTTGTGGTAGTCGTGTCAGAAAATCATGCTAATAGCAAGTTTCCAAGCAAAGTTGGTTATTGTAATTGCTGAATACATTTTGCTAACACTTCTTCAGAAGCAGTAATTTTTTACAGTTTTCAAAGTATCAGCACTTTTTTCCCTGTAGCGCTGCTGAATTTACAAAAAGGAGCATCTTCAGAATCTCCTATTGATTTTGAATTGTTGCACTAATGTTGTGCAGACTCTTTTCTCTTGAAAATGTACTCAAGATTTTCCTTCTGCTTTTGCAGAAGGAAGAAATATTCCTTTTTTCTAGGCCTCCTTTCCTTTAATAACTCAAATGAAATGCTCTAGGAAGTTATGCCACATTTTTTGAGGTTGACGTTGTCTTCAATGTCATAAGCCATTTTCAGTACTCTGATTCATTTATTATCACATTTTTGAACACTCAAAGCCTGACATTTTAAGCACTATTTTCATTTTCCTTTTCAACAAAAAATGCTGATATATTTGGAGACTAGATTTTTTTTTTCCCTCCCCTCATCTTCATGCTCTGGCAGTACAACCTCCTCTTCTTCCTGTTCTTTTCCCAGCGGGCCTTAAAACTTTTAGGTACTACAGTTAATGCAGAGTTAAGCGGCAACATGACATCAAAGGCTCCTATGAAGAGACCTCTTCAAATTATTTGATAGAAAATCTTGAATCAATTTTAAAAAAGGCCTTCATCACATTTCCCAATACAAAATTACAATTAGTATATTTTAAAATTAGTATCTTTCTCATGGAGAGGAAATTCAATATTGCAGGTAGTACTGAGCTTTCCATGATAGAAATGCAACATCCACAGTATTCCTGCTTTTTAAGAACTACAACACACACTCCCCCCAGAGTGGGTGAGATTTTAAGAGATACAATGTGTAGAAACAATACCATTTTGTCATATCTATCAAACAGATGCTACTGCAGAGAAATAGAAAAGGTGTTCATGATATCCAACCTCAGTACGACAAAAAACTTGCATGGGCTCAGAGACTCTCATGACAGGGGATTACAAAGAATGACCCCACTCTGGAGGTACGATCGAGCAAGGAATCTACTGTTTCCTAAATTTTTTCCAGCATCCTCAGTTAATAGAGGCATCCTGGGTGTAAGAAGAACACTTTGCTTTTTAGTCAATAACAGTTCCACAACCAAAGGGAAAAGACTGCCTAAGGTTTCTTCTCCCCCATGTTCAACATTGTATATAATCAGGAGCAAAGACCTAAATACCTGGACTTGGACCTAAATATGACACAAACAGCTCTTGCAGTTGCATTTATTTACTCCTATTCATTTAATCTATTTCTATTCCGTTAGGATAAAAAAGGGTTTTTTTCAGTTTTCTCCATTAACTTGACCTCAATCTGTGACTGTCCTAGACATATGGATTTGCTAAATTGTACAGATGACATTTATTTGCACAAAGCAGCCGCTCTCATCAATCTGAGCAGACCATAAGGACTTTAAGCAGTGCTTGATACGGGTCTTAGGACTGCGACCGTTCCAGGCTGGCAGCAGTAGATCTCTGGAGAGTTCCCTGTGAGTCTCCGAATATAAATAGTCACCAAAAAAGTTACCATCCATAAAACATTGTTTTATTACTCCCTGCACTTAAATGTTTATTCAAACTCACAGATGGTTATTCCTAAAGCAGATGATAAACGGAAAGAGACAGTAAGGAAGAAATGATGTGGAGACCCCTGTAAGAGATAAGTATTACTTCTACCTCACTCCCTACCCAAGCTGAAATGGAAAAGTTGGAATAACTCAGCAAGATGCACAGAGACATTTTTGACAGAGACAGACACCTCCTGTGAAAGACAGGCAAGAATTTTTGCTGTGTTAGAGCAAGAGTTAAAACCAACTCCATTATCTCTTTCTTTACAAAAGCTCCTCACATTCCACCTACGTTAAATTGCTCCCTGACTTAAGTAATCATCTCCTTCAAGCCCTTAAGCAATAATAACTGACTGGAGCCAGGGTGAGCGAAAACCAAATAACATCACTATCAGTGGAGGCAGCACAGCAGAAGCAGAGGTATTTTTGATATCAGCAAGTGTATAAAACATTCACAGTTTAGAATGGAAAGAGTCCTTTTACATATTACAGACACACTGCAGCTAAAATATTAAAGACCTGAGTGTTGCCCTAGGCATCCCAAAGTTTGTTGTATGATATAATTCATTTTAACAATTCCCTCAGACACAGACAGAAAAAATAAAATAAATAAAAAATATCAAATCAGGTAAATGTGGCTTTGTGCAATCCAAATCCACAGTTCACCCAAAGTGATAGCCCTCATCTAGATACCTTGTTCTGATTATCTCACTGTCTCTGCATTTCCCATGGCAGCAAAGGTAGCTTTGGGAGTCATGATGTGACTGGGCAGGCATTTGCCCAAGCACAAGGAATGAAATGGCTCCTCCTCCAGCTCTCTGCCAGTACTGCCCTGTATTTCCCCCACACTTGAAAGCCCTAAGTCATCTGGGAAGTGCTCAAGACCAGGCTGGATGGGGCTTTGAGCAACCTGGTCTAGTGGGAGCTGACCCTGCCCATGGCAAGGGGATTGGAACTACATGTTCTTTAAGGTCCCTTCAAACCCAAACCATTCTGTGATTCTATGATCTTTCTGGCTCTATGTCTCAGTGCAATTGCATCACAGTACTCGTAAAGAGCTGTATCGCTGTAGTTAATGCAGTCAAGTGTCCAAGTGGACGCTTATAAAGTCATGGGTGTCGATGTGTTCAAGATCTTAAAGCGCTGATGGCACTGGGTGTCCATCACGCATCAGACAGTATTGTCTCTGTCAGTGGATTTTTCATTTACTTCAGTAACTGAAGAGCTGTGATTGATTTGGGATCAAATAGCAGGGCTGCCTTCAGGCCCCTACTTTGTGTGTGGCTCAACTCTCATAAAAGCATTGCTGCTTTAGCTTCCAATATCTTTTCTGACTGCTTTAGTTTTGTTCCACACCTCTCATGCTGGTGAAGAGTCAGTTATTAGGTTTCCTCCTCTCCTAATCCTCTCTGTAGCCAGGAAAGAGATTTTTGTAGTATTTTTAAGCAGTATCCTGCAGCAACAATAAAATAAAAGGGGAAAAGTCTGTTCCCAGATGTCTCACCTAGCTCTTTTGTAGAACCTCTTGAATTGATCCCACCTGGGTCTGTTTATGGCAATTTAGCATGTTATCCAACAGGAAACAAGAACTTACACAGCATCATTCTCACAATTCCGTCTTTGTTGTAAAATGAGCTTTACACCTATTTTCTTTTGCTTCCATTTGCTCTTCTTTTTGTAGGCTTTGGACAGTGGATGCCTGGAGAGGGCTAATGACACTTGTGGCAATAAAAATATTGGTGTCTCTGGACATCAGCATCATTTCATCTTCCTTCAAAGCAAATCATCTTGGTGGATTTGTTCAGCAACAGGGCTTTTGGGTTTCACTTTCTGGCTGTGGTGAATTTGTGTGTCAGAGCAGTATTTCAGCCAGTTCCCATTCTTTTCATAACTCAAGATAGGAATGGGCTTCTTTAATTCAGCTCGTGTTCTTTCCTTTACTTCATTTTCTTTTCACAAATCAGAGTCTCAAGTCCCATCCCAATATTCAAAATATACTATAAAAATACACAGCACTGATCTAAAGAAAATGCACATACAAGTCCTTTACTTTCTGCTTTATATGCTACCCATATATAAGCACAACAACTGCACCACAGACAGAACAACAGTACATGGAATGAGTGTAGAATTTAGATTTCTGCTGTAGTAACACCTTCAAAGTTTAACTTTATCAGCAGTTCTCTTTGCTCAGACACCTCACTATCACTTCAGCTATCGTATCTGAATATGTGGATTGAGACACTGTCAAGAAGTGTTAAACCAAGGCAATACCCTGAGCGGCATCTGTTTCAAACATTTCTGAAAATTTTCACTCTAAATGCCCTCTGCAGTCCACTGTTTATATTATACATGGAAGCAGGAACATAGTCACACAGTGACAAGACCATTTGTGACATATGATCACAGTAGACACATAGAACATATAGCACAGAATTTAATATTATATATTGGACGTAAATCTTCTCTGCTTTTAGAAGGCAAATGTCACACACACACCATACACTGCAGTAGGCCAAACTAGAAGCCTTAAAAGTCATCTACAGAAAGACATGTTTGGTCCGGAAATGAGAAGTTCAAAACGTACACATAAATGAAGAATATTTTTGGCAACCGGTGCAACAGGTAAGTTCAGAAGAGTTCCAAGTCCACGATACAAGCTATTCAAATGAATAATGAGCCATCCTACCAGGACAAGAAGGAGAAATGTCTGTAGTATCTCGGATAACCTCCCTTGATCCACTGCCATTACAGTTTCAGCCAACCTCAGCCAAGCACTGAGCAAGCTGAATAGTTTGAATCTGATGGAAAAGCAGAACAGAACAGTGCGTCACAGGCAGAGCGATGGCACTATTACCCCAGGGACTTGGAGTCAGTGAACAAATAAAAAAAAGAATGTAAATATCTGATTGCTTCATTTTAGTGTATAGAAGATTAGTCAGCCAATTAGATTACTTTGCTTTTCATTTTGCATTCTATATGGGATATAACTTTACCTTCACAGGTGATGACGGTAGCAAACACCACAGCATGAAAGGCAATTTTCCTTCTAAAGCAGAGTGCAGTAGTCTTTCTACAAGCCTTCTTAAAACCCTACCAAAACAAAAAACAACAAAAAAAAAATCAAAAAAAAGAAAAAGATGTTTAAAAGCAGTAACTCCAAATGTCTGAATTAAGCACCCAGCTGTTGTGGCAGGCCCAAGATCCTGAGCCAGTCCAGGGGAATCATCTTCCACAGACAAATGAGTCCTCTCAAGATTAAAAATAAAAATTGTTCGCAGGTGGCCAGCAGTAAACTGGATAGAAATGAGATTACAGAATTGTCAAATGCAAGATTAACTCTTCTCTGTTCAATGGGAGAAGAAAGTTCTCTCCATTGTAATGTTTGCTTAGGAAATTACAGATATTACATCCCTGAAAAATACACAAATTCTTTATTATTTCTTGAATAGCCTTAGATTTGCAACATAATACAGCCCTCAAAAAGCAAAGTAAGATAAAACACTTCTTTAGCTTGGACACAGAGTGTTTCCAGTTACTGAAATACTGGCAAAAGAAATTATTTATCCTTGCATAAAGTTGAACACAGGATAATGAGAAAAATTTTTAGCTCCTACTTAGAGTCTTACAACCTTCTCCGTCACATGCTACAGAAGACCATTACCCTGTAGCTAATTTTCTTGATTTTACATAAATTTGGGCTTTAGCGCCTGTCTTAAAGCCCCATTTTTTAAACCACCTTATTTAAATATTATATGCAAGCATCAAGCTTTATTGGAGGAATGAGGAACTATGAAACTATACAGCAAACTTACCCCCAAATTTACCAACTTGTGTTGATGAGAGCTTCCTTCTCAAACTGTGTCATTATATATTCTTAGCACTTACTTGATGCTTTGCAGTATAATTTTCCATAAGCACCTTTGATCAAAAGCATCCAAATGTTTTCTTCTAGCTCTGCCAAATGCCAGATTTCGCGTCTATGCGACACATAAGGAATTTTATGAGCATTATACAGTCAGTCTTCATGGAATCTCAGAAGTCATTTGCTTCATCATGTGGATGGCTGCATTAAACTCTTCTAACCCGTTTAACTACGTTACTGAACAGTGTATCTAGCATACCTTTGATACCAAACATAGCTGTAGTCATAAAAAGGTGAATTAGTCATATCCTATTATGAGGACTGAGGGGGATGTCATGAAAGAGAGTGTCATATTTAATCAGTTTAGCAAAGTACCACCTTTGGGTTTTGAATTTCTGCCTCTCATTAGATAGAATGAATTGAAAGAAAAACACTAAAGGAGAGAAAAGATCCATTGAAACTAAAAATGCTAACACTAAGCTAAAAACTCTATTTTAAAATAAATAAATTTCTGATGGCCAAATAGATTAATAAATAAAAAAAATCAAAGGTAACTGGAAGTGAGATGAAGGTTCAAACTTGACTCTTAGAGCAGTGAGATTCTGGAAGAACCTCCCAAAAAATGGTATCAACAGCAAAAAACAACCAACCAAAAGAAAAAAAATATTAAATGCTGCCTGCAAAATAAGAATTTGACTTGCTGATCAAGACTGCTTCTTCTAGGGCCTCTATGGAGAATTTTTTTCCTAGAGTAGGGAGGGAATCTGAATCCTCCTTCTACCATCACATCAACAGTGCCACTGTATACTGAACAATGTAATATAACTAGCATCTACATAAAGAATTACATATGTGGCAGCTTGATTGCGACTCAGCTAACATTTTCAAAGAACTATAGACAATGATTATTCCCCAACTAGCAAATTTAAAACTCATCCATGACTTGACTAAGGTTCCTTCCCACCCACAGACAGTAATTCAGTTATCAATATTCAGTTTCCTCTGTCATCCAATCATTTCTGTAACCATCCACAGTCAGTTTTAATTTGAATATTCCGAGTCATTTTGTATCAACAAGCAAATTGCCCCGTTTACCTCTTTTTCCAGACCATAGTAGTTACATAGTTCAGTCCTCTACGTGAAAACATACAATACTGTCCTTCAGTTCCTTTCTTTTAAAAAAATAAGTTACAAATGCATAAAAGGCCTGCTCTTTAATCCAATGCTTGTTCAACTTCCTAAAAGCTTTTTATAATTTTAAGAGGCTTTTTGGAAAAATCTACACGCAGTATGTAAATTGTCACCCACATCAACAAACTTAACTTCTCCAAGGAATTACGATCTTTTGGGCAGCGTTTATCCTCATAAAAGTTACAGTGATAACTCTCCAACATATGTTTATGCATTCCTCTGACTACCTTACTTTTTTCTTATGCTGTACCGATAAGTCAGACTTACTTGTCTTTGAGTTCAGCTACACACCAAAACACTGAAAAGGCCTCTGTAATAGTTACTCCCTGCTATTCCTTCTGCACCGAGGCAGATTTAAGTGGTATATCACAGCAGCAGTCTGGTAATTTCACATTTTAATTCCCTTAGAAGTATTGGGTGAAGACCATCTGGTCTTTGTGAAGTGTTACTGCTCAATTTATTGATTTGTTTCAAAACCTGAGGATTGCTAAAGAGAATAAAGCTGTGTTATAAAGGTCAGTTCAGTTCAACAACCCCTACAGAAAACTCACAGTTTGCAGTATCATTTACCTAGAAAAACTCAACTACAGATGTAGCGCCTTTTTTTCTACAAGACGCAGCTTGTTTGCCATCTTTCCAGCTGGGTTATGTGAAGTAGGTACCATAAAGGAATCTGACCAAAGTCATAACGCTAAAACTTCTATATATTCCACAGTCTTGCTACAAATCACTTGCCTTTATTATTCCATTTACACGGCTTTTATACGCACATACTCTGGAAAACATACGCACGTCATCCTCTAAAAAAACAACCTGGAATCCAAGCTGATTTTAATAGGGCTTTGTCTGCTGGATGCTACATTTCTAGTTAGCCAAAAATAAGTAAATCATTCTCATTCAATCGAAATGTACACATCTTCCAAAGTTAGATTTGGTACAGAAAAATCGTGCTGTGTGCAGCTTTGGGAGCTTTTAGTTCTTGACTGTCATACACACAAAAGAATAGCAATCGATCATCTGAGTTTCCTGACCTGAGATCTATACCAAGGGTTTAGAAGGTACCAGCAACATCCCTGCTGAGGGCTGTCTGCCAAAGAGGAACACTGATGAACAAAACAAAGGCTGGAGCTAAGGAGCCTGCTGAGGAACAGAGGTCAAGGCACTGCCTAACAGTAGGGAATTGAGGGAAAAAACCAGGAGAACCTTGCTTGAGTGCAAGCAAGGGTTGGGGTGGAGGGCAGTGGTAGGGCGGGGAAAAAGCCGGGATACATCGATCCTGGAGACCAGAAATTTCTGGAGCAAGTGCCCGAAACACAAAATTTACCATTAAAACCAACTCTGCTGTGCAATCAGCCACATCTTTTTCTTGCCTCTTCTTCCCTCCTCTTCATTTGTTCATTAGCAGCCACAAAAGGAAGGAAAAGCAGAATATAAGGACAAGAAGCAAAGTTTGAGGAACAAGCAGTAGATGCTTCCTATAACAAAAGATAAAGGAAGGGGAGAAGGAATTGCAAATGTTTACACAGAAATGGTTTATTTGCTTTACCTTGCAATAGATTGCATCTTGATCAAAATTACTAGAACAAAAGGGGGCAAGGGCAGTTGGAGAACACGAAAAGAAAGCACAGAAGAACGTGGGAGGACACTGGCCTAGATGTCTAACGGTGTTCAACACCCACAATGCTTTACATAGAAGATTTTGGAAACAGGCAGTTTATTCAGAAACCCAGATAAAAGTTTGGCTGTTTACTGTCAAAGAGGATTACTGAAAAAGTCATTTCTAATAATAAAAAAAAAAAATACTTTCACTAAATAAAACAAATAAAACCAGCTACAACATTCCTGTTATCTTTTATATAACATGAACCTAAGAATGGAACAGCTGCCACATTTGGCTGACAATTTTGTTGACATTTTGACACATCATTCAAATTCAGAGCATTTTTCTTCTCTCTGAAGCAAATAGATTTTGCTTTAAATAGCCTATTTCATGCAGTGATACTTGCAGGCACAAATCCTTGGTTGTCATTCATGAAAAAAAAAAAAAAAAGATGTTTAACTGATTTGTAAATTATGAGTGACTTTTAAAAGCACAGAGATTTTCACATTATAAGGCAACAGAATCTGAATCAAAATGAAGAGTCAAATATAGAATAGGTATCGCCAAAGGAAGGAGATATTATGCTCCTTTCCTTAATGAAGCAGAAATAGCAATAGCACAAAGCAGGATATTTAGCACTTTTCAGAATGCTTTTCTTCAAGCACCTGTTGAATTCCTGGACACAGTCACCGACATGTTGCACTCCAGGAGTGAAGTGGGCCCCAACCACACAACTCCTGCTCTGCATCACGAGCTACAACACTGTCCCAAGAGCCTGCGGAAAACTGGAAAACATGAAAGCTGTCAGTAGAGGATTCGTTCATGTCCAATTTAGCCTCACCATACAGAAAATAAATACTGCCAGTGATATGCATATACTGCTCTGTTATGCTATTTCTTTCAGAAAAATTTCTAGAAGTGTTTCAGTTTATTCCATTTGATTTCTTGAGTTTGTGCCTAGATCCATATTTAACTTCTCATTTTGACTCAAATCCTGTTGTCCAATAATGTGAAAAATCTTACTGTGCTTTTGAAAGTCACTCAAAATTGACAAATCAAACATTTTCACGTGGGGAAAAAAAAGCTCATGCTTATCCTCACAAGGCTCAGCTTCCTTCCTTTGCTTATTTACATTCATACAGAGACATTTCAAGAGATCATAAAACATTTTAAAATGGAGTTGTTAATTTAAGGCCTGTAAAAGATTGTGGAAACTAAGACTTTCAGGACATAGTCACAAATCAAACTAGCAAGTAGCAACGATGGTGGTGATGGAACTGAGGGCTTCCAAGAGAAGAACAAGAAACCTGCTCACCTCTTCTAGCTTTTCAAAGATCATTAAGATACCTCTTTTGGAGGAAGAATGCAAAGGAGTTACCATGAGGGCTTCAGAGGTTTTTCCAGGGGAGCTCTTCCTCTTCCCAGTAGATTTTTCCTGGACAGGAACCCTGGCCCTAGTCATCTTCCTTCACTAGATAAACCGTTACTAAACATTACGACACTCAGTTGCTTTCTTGCTTTCCAGAATGTGCAGCAGAATGCAGTAAGACAGTCCTAACACCAAGAAGAAAAAAAATATGTGATTTTCCTATGCCTTGGCAGACTACTTAACACTGCTCACAACTTGGAGTGGCCCATAATTTTTGCTGTGTGTTTTAACTTGATGAGCTTCCTAGCCTGCTTTGGCTTCTGAGACAAGTTTTATTTTGACAACATGCTGAGAGTACAGCTGTCCAGGAAAGTTATCTGCAACTAATAAAACTCTACAGTTATTTCTTTTTCTGATATTTGACTAAATGAAAAAAAAAGCTTTTTTGGGCAGTGAGCATTCCATTTTGTTTAAAAAATTGTCAGGAAAGAAACATCATCCTCATAATTCTTCAACCGCTTTGTTAAATGTAGATGCCGTACAAAGTAGTAATGATAAATACGCTGCAGACAGACCAAAGTCCTGTAAGTGAAAATAAACCTCAGTGTTGTGAAATAGTTTGTGTAGTGTGATTTTTCTAAGCATACACAATACTCCCTACACACTACGCCATCAGCCATGGTCCTAGTCCTACTGGTACTCAATTCTCACTTCTGGAACTTTACATTGTAATAACAATGTAAATACAAGAGACACTCATGTAGAAGAGAAACACCTCAATTTTTGAAGTTTCAGTGTAAAATGCTGCGGGGAGGTGGACGGGAAATGGTTTCATTCAAGATTTTTTGGTATATTCAAGTGTTATACACATAAGTTATATAAGCAAACTTATAAACTTTCTTGGAATTACATTGCCAAATATATTCAGGTAGAAAAATTATCATCCAAAATATTCTCTAGAAAGCTATTTTGACTTTCAGAACAGAGTCATCTCATGCACCATAAGAAATGTTACTTGGTGATGCTTATCTAAGACAGTTAAGCAAGTTTTAATTTGTACTGCAGAATGGAATTGCGTATAGCTATAAAACACTGTCTTTTGAAGTGTTGTAACTTATAAATGTCTGTTAAATTATGAAAAGATACTTCATGTTCCCAGTGCAATATAGAGAAAAATAACGGGTAGTCATCACATTTCTGTATTGGTTTTTGATAAAATGAACAGCATTTTAAACTGTAAACTCCTCAGAACAGTAATCTCCTTATTCATTTAAGCAGCTTGTAAAATACCAGGACAATTTCCAGTACCCTTTGAATACCAATTATATTGTTAATTTCAAAAATTTTCCATGAAAATAGGTTCTTGCCAACAAGGCCTAAAAAGTTCCTAGTAAAATGAAAGCTGACTCAGCAACGGTAGTATTCATAACTATGGATGTTGTTTTCCATTACTGCTAGTCACTTTATCTTACCTTCGGCCTGGCTACAAATGTCATGGTCAAACCAGTTCTTAAACCTTCAGACTACTTAAGAATTCCACAATCTAACCAGTTCTTGAACAGACAGCAGAAGACTGCTGTGGTTGCTTCAATACTTCCGTTGAAAAGGCAAAGCAGCAAAAAACATTCCATACGAAGCAGGTTACTGTCTCTAGCCATACTGCATTTCCTACAAACAGAGCAAATCCTAATCTATTTCATTTAGCAATGCCTTTTCATATTGGATATAAAGCTTTCCAGCATGAAAACTAAAAAAGAAAATTAGCTTGCTTAATATCTACATCAAAATTGAAGTCTGGTGCTGTGCTCCATCAAAAAGGAAGTGGTATTTTTTTTTCTCCTCATTCCCATCTCAAACCCATACAAGGCATGCAATTTCAAAGCATTCAACAGCAAGGAGTTTGAAAAGGGAAACAGAGACACAATGAACATCATTAGAATTGCTCGTGTCCAATTCTAGTTTTCCCACTCTTGGCTACATCACAAGGGGGAAAGTTTTATTTACTAAACATTACAGCTTCCTGCATGGGCAATATTACTCTATCTACAACCAAGCTAAAGATTTTATTTCCTTCCACGTTAATCTTGCAAGCACTGCAAATAAGCACATGAAATTTAGACAGCAGAATGTGAGAACTTTGACTGTCGCTCTTAGCATCTACTATGACAATACTTTCTAGTGATGAAATTTTGCATGTCTGGGGAATTATTTTAGAAGACATATCATAGCTTTAAAACAAAAAGACGGACAGGAGTTTCTAAATTTGGGTAATCTAAAAAAGTTTTAATGTTTAGCTTACACAGAAGTCACCACATCATACCAGGCACAGAATATGTTCTCTGTACTAGTAAATTTTTTTGAAAATTTTATACTTAGCTTTGCATTCCTCAGGCAAAACCTGAGAAATGCAACCTGAACCCTGTCTCCTGCACTTGAGAAAGTTCCTAGCAGTTGAAAAACTTTGAAAATCATTTCCAGGAGCTTTTCTCTTAACAAGCAGCACACAGGGGTACTGCTCTTAACACCCCAAGCCCCTCTTTCCAAGCGACCACGTACATTAGGTTGACTGACTCAAGGGAAAGTAGGTGAAGTCCAGGATCCAGGAGCTCCTGAAGGCAGCGGAGCCCATTCCAGTGATGGGAAAGATACTGCATTACTTAATACCTTTTACAGAATACATTCCAAAGTAATTTAAAACAAAATTGTGACTGAGAACATTATGTGCTTTTTCACTGGCAAGACTCCCACAGCCTGTATTAAGAACAGATAGGCTGTCCCTGGATGTTCTTAAGATTTCATCATTCAAAGTTAAGCCATTTGCATAATCTGTGCTGAAAGAGAGGCCGAAAGATTCTCTTCTTTTTACCAATGGCAGTAACAAGTAATCAGAGTCCTTATCTCTGCTCCTGTCCTGACCTTCTCCAAAAAAATACAAACCAAAACAAACCTGTCATCTTTTAAATAGGCACAACTCTCAAAATTACCTTTAAAAATGCAAAACTTAGAAGATAAGAAAAAATAGGCAGGGGTGGGCAGGAGAGGAAAGGTTGTATCTATAATCGTAGATTTTTCTTTTCTAAAAAACTGTTGTCATAATTCTGTTTTCTCACTCCTTTCTGGCCTTTTCTGAAGCACAGGCCATCTCACCTACAAAGAGGGTTGTGTAGCAGAACGAGGCTTTAACCTTGATTACTACATTTTACTACTGTTCTCACAGATATACTAACAATCAGGGGAGGGAAGAAAATAAAAGAGAAAAAACTCCCAAAACAGTGTAAGAAAAGCTTAGCCAAGAAAGAAATAACCTGAGAAAGCTTAATGATTGGAATTAAAGAGGACAGATGATACGGTACCTCTTTGCCTCAGAAGTTTCTGGAATTTTAAAAAAAAAGCTCTTTGTTCCTTCTGTTGTGGAGCTGGTCTTCGAATTGTGATCATAAACGCTATTTTTATAGCGCTGTAACAGCTAAACGCAAATAATGCCAAGATCAGGAGCCGTGTTTTAAGCAACACATGACAGCTCTAATTGATAATTTAATAGCAATTCTAGTGTGATATAGTAAATAGGAAAATGAAATATAGCAGTGGAGAAAGAATATATGTGTTTGGCAAACTACAGTAGCCAGACAAATGATGCAAATGAGCATTACCTTTTCAGGACTACATATTCATAGTACATTAAGAAAAGTGTTCACATTTTTCAAACAGAGCCACATTCAATTAACTTCTCTTCAGGTTCCCCTGTAGAAATGATTCAATCTTAAAATAAAATAAATTAAAAAAAAGAAAAATGCTTTCTCAGGGCTCTGGTGCAGAGTCTTCCCAGACTTTTTAGTTAAACTAGTGTACAGAATCTAATTCTAACCTACCAAGGTTTCACGCTTGCCACTGCAAACTTTGTCTTTCTCATTAGCTACTGCTCAGAAGTGAACCTGAAATGACCTGTTGATACAGACTCCAAAACCTGACCTCTGCTTCTCAAAAAAAGCCTGTGCAAGTGCCATTTTTGACTGAAATAAAACGAAACCACTGGAAAAGACATTCTGCTGAATATTTGTTCCTCAACATCGCTGTTTTAACTGCTCTAATTCCTTTGGAAATTAGCATTTGAAATCCCTCTGGTTTACTGAAATCAAAAGATAGCTTTTTTTTTTGAGGGTCTTTACAACCCTCAATATATGGAAAATTAGTTTCGGTTTTTTGAGGTTTCCATTTCTTGTGCTTTTTACTGATCTGTAATATATTAATATAAATTAGATTATCATGTTTCCCTCCCTCATAAAAAGCATCAGCATATTCAACATCCTAATTAATCCTAATTAAATAAAAAATCACGGAACACTTTTCTCGACCAAAATAATTTAGAAATGCCCTTGTGTTGATGGCTTGCAGTTTGCAGAATTCATTTTTCAAATGAAAAAGACAGATGTATTTTTCCCTGATCTGAAGGGTCTGGATAAATTAAAACTAATTGGGTTTATGTGTTTCTGATAATTTAATCAGATGCACGTAAGCCATATTATGATGGAGGAAGGAACAACCCTTAATTTTTATAAATGAGATGCAGCAAATGACAGCATCCAAAATATCTATTAAAAGTTAGACTCAAACAGTAAAACAGAGCTCTGCTCTGTTGGAGGAAGAGTCTTAGAGTACGTACCAGAGACCTGTACAGCACCAGCACAAGCAAAGTCACGAAGAGTGTTCTCAATGAAATTCATTCATTGCCAGAACTGGTTGAAATGAAACATGAACAGGAAAATCTCAATTCTCATTTTCCAGTTTTAACACATTCTTGCGTGTGAAGCCAACTACATGATCAGAAGCAGACAGCACCTCACATGGTTTCTGTAACTTGACTACTTGGATGAGAGCCTCTTCTATATAGAAAAAATAAATTACAGACATGATCTGGCAGGCAGCCAAATGGCAGCCAATTGAAATATTTCAGGGAGTCCCAGGTAAGTGCATTAGAAACAAGCACGCAACTGAAGTTAACAGCTGTTAAGTTTGTCTGCATTTTGAGAACAAGGCACATTCATTTTACGCTGTAAATTCGCTCATTAATGGTCATGGAAACATGGCTGTTTCACGTGAAGCAATTACATACACACACGTCAGAACCTGGCAAAAGCTGGATTAGTGCCAGCGTGATGATACGTCAGCAGCGATTCTGCCACCTTCCCCAAAATGCACCAAGATACCTCATAGAAGACAATGGGAATAGAAGTCTTGGAATTACAGCTCTTGGGAATAACACAAATTTCACATGATTCCTTAATCACTATGCCCAATGGACTAGATGATCTTTAAGGTCCCTTCCAACCTAGACGATTCTATGATTCTAATATTTCTTTTGTGGCAAGCCAGAGGAAGAACTGATATTTAAAGCACCAAAATACAGAAACAGGCTGAAAAATATTTGGCAACTTGCTAACTGCTAAATTTGCTTGTGGAAGTCATCCACTGGTGCCAGATGACCTGGTACATCCACCAGGAAAGGTAATTTCAAGAGAACGGTATGAGACAGCAGTCTTGATGGACTCTTTTCTGTTAATAGCTCCACTCGATGCACCATTAGTTTGGAGTATAAGAAAAATATTGTAATTCTGTAATGACCTGAGGCTAGTAAAGTTCAAAACGTTAATGCGTGGGTAGACTCTCCCTGTCAGAGACAGGCAGATGATCTCTGTGGAGCACAAGAGTTCCTCTGAGCATATAGAAACATCTGATTATTGCCATATGGTAATCCTGCTTAGATCAGCAGCACTCTGATACGTAAACTGCACAAGTGCATTGCTCTTAATACAGGTAGACACTTCCGAGGTTTTCATCCTTCACAAGTTATTCCATCCTCTGGCACTAAGTGTGTTTGCAACAAGCCTCTAAGCAGAAGAAAAGGGGGGGGTCCAATTTTTCCCAGGTCTGACACCAAGCTCTTAACAAAAAAAAATCACGGGGAAAAAAAGCTGAGAGTGTTGAAATACTAATATTTAAGCATCACACATCAAAATCATGCCTTGTGTTTTTGCTTAGTTGAAAGGACAGAAAGGAAACATTTGTTCACACGACAACAAAGGAGGCTTCAAAATCTCTCCAGTAATTCAATCCTTGCCAGATTCACCCCTTCTTGTACCGTATAACCACCAAAAATAGTAGGCCCACCTGCCCACCAAGCAGTCTTCTTCACTGATGCATATTAAGCTGCAAGTTGCTGGAAAGCAGGACATGGTCATAGTCAAAAAGTCAAAGAGGCTAAAAGAAAGAGACCTGCAGAGACTGCCAGACTACTGAAAAGTAGGCGTGTCCACACAAATCCTGGAATACTTTAACACATAATGAAGGTGATATCAAGTTTTGAAATCCAAATTGATTGCCAAGTCAATTCATAGGGTTTATGTTTTGTAAAAATCACATTTCCAAAAGTTAACGTACACACAAAAATTAGTAGATTCACAGTAGAGGCTCAAAAAAATAAACTGGTCTTTCACTTTTCCCCCCTCTTTTTCTGTAATTGGACAGAAAATATAATTTTCCTGCACAAATCCCTTGACACGGGTTTAGCTCTAGGCATCCCTACAACAGGCACGGGAGGAAATTAAAAAAAAAAAAAAAGAAAAACAAAACTAAAACATAACCATTTGCATCAAGGCAGAAATGCAGAAAAGTACATTAAACCACATCCATAATCATAAGCAGCAAGCTTTCAACACTAGATTTCTTCTATTTGCAACAGAAAACCAAGCAATAAATGTCACAGAACTGCATCAGTTCAGATACTCTTTTGGTCTGTGTAGTCAGGATCTCAGTTTCACCACGATGTTGTGAACACAAGAAAAAAAAAAATCCACACAAGAAAGATATCTTCAAGTGTGTTAAACCCAGGAATAGAAAACCGAGCTGCATTTAAATCATCACTGACTAACCAAAGAGATTACTAATACAGTGAAGTAAGCTTATTTTTAGTCCACAGTTTGTTAGAGGTATTATCAGAAGCATTTTTTTCTTTCAAGAAAAAGGGATGGGAAGGGAAAACTGTTAAAATCAGATGTTGAAAACAGTCAGTGACTTTCCAGTTATCTCCAACAAGAACAAAGACAAAGGATTAACCTGACTGTTGAGGGCTTTAGGCACACGCTACAGTAGCACCTGCTTCATTGGTTTTCTAGTTTAAAGGGGCTGGGAACAGCACGGAAGCAGCCGGTCTCCCTGTGCAAGGGAAATGAGGGCAACAGGAATATTTGGAGGAGTAACTCAAACAGAAAGAAAAGGTTACATTCATGAGAGAAAAGCACGAGCCTTAATCTACAAAGTAAAACACCCGCTTTCTGATTTTATTCTTAGAATTTCCAGCAAAGAACTACTGTAATGAAACATCGATATATGGTAAAATCTATAAAGAAAGTTGAAGTGGAAAATATGCCCTCACCTTAGAGACAAGAAATGAGGCAGGAAATCAAACCACTGGTCTGTTCAGTCCAACAGCTCTAGTTTTTATGAATTAGGGTCACTTTTTTCCTGTAAATGAAGTTGTTGAAAATATGTTGTCTATACTAGCGGTTAACTGATAGGGGAGAGGGAATAGACAACAAATGCATACTATGTCAGAGTCCTATGGCATGGGGAGAATGCAAGTAAGTGTGCGTTTAATTGTCAGAACCTAAATAATACATTGGAATGTTTCCACGGATACATTAATGAAGGTCACTTGCCACCTCTGAACAGAGAATCACAAGGTTTTCAAGATGAGCACTCAAAGACTTCTTTAAACATTTGAGGCTATAAACCAAATTAATTTCTTAAATCTATCTACATTTCCTAATTAACCAATTTAGTGATGGAAATCATGACCTTTAATAAAAGGCATCTGACATGAAGTTTTGATCACTGTTGCTGTGGTGAAAAATGACTGAAATAAACACATAATCTTTCATTAAATATTAATAACAACATGGTAAAAAGTATGTGCAGTGTTGCTTTCTGAACTTCATCTTCTCTAAAGTCCTTATTTACAGCAGTTATGAGAGAATTGTGGAACAGATATGGAAGACGTAAAGTAGGATATAAAGCTTCTCTTTCTATATGAAAGTTTCTGTGAACAATTACAAACAATTTTAGAGTCCTGTCCAGTGATTTGCCCATAAATGCATAAGAACAATTTTCAGACAAAAGCTTTTAATTAATCCCAGAGTTGTCCAACACAATGGGACAAATCTTCGTGACTGCAAATTGATAAACATACTTTGATCAAAACTGGGGTGAGGAGGGAACACGACAGCTTTTAAGGTACTTTGAAAAGCATCTTAAAAGCCACGGTGGAGGAAATAAAAGAAGGAAAAAAAGCATCCACATAGAACACAATGAAAGAAAAAAAAACCCTTTAAATAAAGCTGGAGCTGCTGCTGCGTTTGAGAATCCTAAAGACACCAATTATCTAATTTCAAAACCATAACTTCCTGCCACCTCCACAGAAAACTAATCAACTACTGGGTACAATTAATGATTTCCTCAAAAAGAGAGCAGAAAGCCACCAAACTCTCTTTAAAGTACCACGTAGTAGCCAAGTGACCTTTTATTGAAGTTACATTAATTGCATTTAACCTTACATTTTCTGGGAAGGGGAGAAGAGGAGGAAGAACCTTTTTATACAACACGTGCAGCGAGTTCAAAAGTACTGCTGAGACCTTGTCGTGACCAGATAGAGAAATTAAAACGGTTTGGTGAAATCAAAACCACCCAAGGTCATCTTTTAACTGTATTTCCTCTTCGTTCTCTTAATCTTAAAAAAATCTGTAAGGTAGTAGATATGCTACCTGGCATATTGCAACAGAGAAAGAACTGACTTCCCATTGATGTAGATGTACATGGAGATGAGTCAATGACATCATGCGGATGTGACACTTACAGACATGCTCTAGTGGTGGACCTGGCAGTGCTGGGTTAACAGTTGGGCTCAATGATCTTAAAAGGTCTCTTCCAAGTTAAATGATTTTATGATTCTCTGATGCTGAGCACAAGTTTCTTGCTAGTATAAGCTACCTGCCGAAATCCAAAAAAAAGGAGTGTAGTTGAAGAAGTAAGATACACTGTGTAAAACTTTATTTCTATTCTGCAAGGCAAAACTCCTTTGCTGGTAAAATATGTGATATGGAGTAAAGTATATTAGACTTTCTACTATGCATCTCACCATGTAAACTTGGCCAAATTGAGACCATCCCATTTAAGAACACTCCATTAATACCTCTTGCATGCTATGTCTCAGGTTGGCACTGTAAAATTGCATTTGGAGACACAAAATTCAACCTGTGGGTGAGAAACCTTATATTGAATACAAATTAAAGAGTAAGAAAATACTAAAAAATAATAGCAGACCAGTTTTCTTTTACTCTGTTACTTCTTCATACTAATCAATAAGCAAAAACCAAGGCACTTTAAAGAATTTTTATTGATGGTTTTACAAAATAATCCTTAATAAATAATATCTTGAGCAGCACTTAAGACCCCTCTTCATCTGCTTCTTGGTTTTGTATGATGCGCAAAGACAGAAATTGCATTAAGTTCTCTGCATGTTCACTGTAATGCAAGAACTTGTTGCTTATCCTCCAGAATTTCTTCCTCATGATCCACTTGGCTTTCATCCCAGTCCCTTAAAAGAAACATATAACAGTGATTTTCAGCAGCTCAAATTCCTCAAGCTACTCTGCTTTAAATCGTAACGACGTATGTTCACATATGTGGAACTAAAAGGCATGAAAACAGCTTTTGCTGTATATTTTGCAAGTATACATACATTACAAGCTACTACATTCATTTTTTCCCCTCAGTTTGTGTCACAGACACTTTCACCTCTTAAACAAATAGGAAGTAAATAACACTGCCACTACTGCACCTTAATAGAGAAATCCCACAGCCTAGAACAGGTAAACCAGGAAAGTGGGTCTCATTTATAGTATCTGCACTATTTGCAAATATTGTTCAGTTTTCTACTGACTTGCAATTTCAATATTATGACTTTTTTTTTTTTAAATAAAACCCACCCAATCACAAACCTCTGAATGAGCTATATTCTCCTAGCGTGTAGTTAGCCTCACAGTGGCTCGCTGACCCTTACTGGTTATGAGATCATAGTAAGAAACCAATGACACAGGGAACTTTGGGAACTTCCTTATATCCAGTCATGTCTTTAGTCTCCATGGCAATATAAAAGATTGCTATAATAAGTTACAGTGAGTTAAATGTTATTGGTTCACCAGTTCAAAACTGCTCTTTTTACAGGTACCTTACAACCAAAGAACTTAGATTTCTAATAGACGTACCTTATCAATCTCAGTGCTGTATATTAATAAAAACTAATGCATTAAAAATTAAAAACATAATCCCAAAATCTAGGAGTCTCAACAACAAAATATATCACTTAATTCTTCATCTGAGCTGCCAGAGAGTACTGGCTTAGAACTCCAAGATACAAAATAGGTCATGCTGAAATTTGTAATCAGCATGTAAAGTACAATCAGAAAGTCAAAACTGTTTTTATTTCAGTTCTGGCAAGACGTTTGGCATATTGAGCATTTTACAATATCATAAAGACATACTCAGCAAGTTTAACTTACCTGAGAGTATCAACTCTGCTTTCGTCTTTTAGCTCCAGGTTTTGATGGAAATCTGTAGGATTTCTATATATCTTCTCTGAGTGTCTGCTGGGGGAGGTTACATCTTCAGAAGTTAAGCTGTAATGTTTTTCAGGACCTGAAATATTTTAGGTAATTTCAGGGACAAATATAAACAAAAAAATGCAATATCTGCACTATCAGTTTTAAAGAATTTCACAGTATCAATAAAAACTCAGCATTAAGAGTTTCAAAACAACTCTAGCTGATGAAGGATGTTACTACAAACCCTCAAATAAACCAGGACTTTTTATCATCTGGCTCCTGTATCATTAAAAGGAATGGAAAGGGTTTGCTTCCGAGATGTTTATGCCAGCACAGTATGAAACCTTTTACAACAGTGCTCACTATTACCTATGTGGTCTCAAAACACAGCAGCAAATGCAGCACTCGGGGAGCTGCCTAATGGAAATATATATTACAACGGAGTAACGGGATATATCCCACATCCACCAATATAAAAAGATGCTCAACTGGGGTCACAGTCTATGCTTCTTATACAACACACGTACAAGGTATGTAAGTATCTTACAAGTTTCCCAGTTCCCTAAGTCTCTGCTATGAACTTCTAAGTGAAAAGTATTCCAAGAAAGTGGTACGAAAAGGGAGAGAAAGAATGGGACAGTTCAACAATAACTTCCTTCCCTATTCCTCTCCGAGCATGTTCAGCATGGATGTTCATTCTTCAAGCATTACAAAAGGAACTCTTCCAAACACATGGGTTCTGATGAGTATGTATGAAAAAAGCAAGAACAGCTGTCCTGAAATGTGGTATTTGGAAGCCTCACAGAAGAGCTGTATGAAAAAGTACAGCATAACCTGAGGTAAAATTTTTTTAAAATACAGGTCACTCTGGAATCCAGACTGCTTTTGTTTACTGAAGATGCCTCACAGCCAGGATTTACCCATATGAAAGCACAACAGCAATCAGAAGGGAGGGACCACATTACAGCCAAAGAGATGCAGTCTATCAAGACTGCTTATGGCAAAAATTGTCTCAGGCACTTGACCCACCTCCTCACTGAGGTGGAACAGAAGCATCCCAAGCTTTTTTTTTTTTCCCTCCAGTATTCAAAGAACAAAACCAGAACTCACTCATTCTGTTCAAGCGTAACCAACTGACCCTGGCTACCTGCCACTGCTACACACACACCCCCACACACCCACCCCTTCCCAAAAACAAGGAGATTGTCTTAAGAAAACCATCTGGTTTCTAACAACACCTGGGGTGTTTGTTATTAAACATCCAAGGAAAGAATACTTATTCAAATGAAATTCATGATCTGAAATAGTACCGAGAATATCTTGTAGACTTCTGTAACAAAAATGCAAGAAATGATAAAATTTTAAGAAAGTTGCATGGGGGTAAAAAATTTAAGAAAGTATGAAACAGTTTGCTTTACGAAATTAAGAGTAAAGTATGATCAAACAGAAATAAATCACTGTTCAACCACAAAGAAGTCTTGCATGGTCAAATGGTTTAGCATCAAAATCAATTCGATCTGAGAAGGCAAATGAAACAGCTACTTGTTTTCATGACATTACTTCAAAATATGAGGAAAAACAAACCTAAACAATACTGTCACTTGCCTGTATAACTTAGTAATTCTTTTTCCAGAATAAGTAGGGCTTCTTGGTCAGCAATATACTCCCAAAGATCCTCATCTGGTTTAGTTATATCAATGCACTTGTTTTCTGATATCTCAGTATTAACTCTCAAAGAACACACAGGTGAACTCTTGGGTCTTGGCTGAGTGTTTGTTGGACAATTTCCAGATAATTTACCATGGAGCACATTTGTTGACCAAGGTCTTCTAGAATCATTCCCTGAAATAACAGAAAAGGTCACAACTTCTAATAACTTAAGATTTCACACAAAAATAATTCAATCTCAGCTCATTAATGACATTAATTGAAATTAAAATTATTAATTGATTCAAACAGATTATTCCTTTTGCTTACAATTGTGAATTAATAAATGTTAATAAACAGGTTACAATTATACTGGGAAGTAGCACCTCATACCTCAGGGACACCTTTCAGAAAAATATATTTTATTTAAATATTATGTGCAATGGCACAAATTTTGGGGGAGGGGAGAAACTGAGAATGTGTAGAAAGCTTAAAACTTTGGTTCTGTCTTTTTTTTATTTTTATTATTATTATTTAATGCAACATGAATAAAATACAGACACTTTCAAATATTCTTCAGGGATTCCAAATTGACAGTTTCAATTTCTACACACAGTGTTTTTAAAATTAAAATGCCAAACTGGTTGCTTAAGATGAGAGAAATAATGTAAGGTACGTTCCTTCAGACGGATACAATTGAAATTGAGAAAAGTAACTAAGAAGTGCATAGGCAGTTACGTGTGACTTGTTTCCGTGTTTCTTATCGTTCATGTAATAAGACTTATTTCAGTAGCATGAAGAATTCTTTTATTAGATCAAAACCATATTGTACTAGAGGCTGCAAAACACACAGTAATACATAATCTTGTTCTAAACAAGATTATTATCTAAATATTCAAGCTAAGAGAGAATTAATAGCATAGAAGCAGGAGTAGAAACTAAGCACAATAAAAAGAATTACTGGTGACAGCTGGAAAGAGATAATTTTTGACTCAAACCCCCATTCTTACAAAAACAATGCCATTACACCCAAAATACAAATAAATAGATGAAGATATAAAAATTACCTAAATTCAGCTGAATCGTCATCACAAGCACTTCTGTACCTTTTATACACAAAAAATTAACCTGTTATAGGAGGACCTCAAAGCTGTTCTATCCTTACCTAAGCATGAGCTCCCTGCTACCAGAAAAGAAATTTTATTTGGAGTCTCCAAACCACTTGAAAGTCTGTTCAATTGACTCTCCAGGACACCTTGAACTACAGAGTCATCAGCGTATTCACTCAAGCTCCTTTCAATAACCCAGTTTCCATCTCCTGCAATTAAAAAGTATTAGAGGAAATCATTTGCAGGTTTTGTGTTAATATGAATTCACTGGTACTATATTTGCTCCATTTAATGTGTGTGATTTAAAGAAGTCATGCAACAAATTTTCTACACATAATGTAAAACATATATATAGAAAACACTAACAATCTTAAATTCAAGTGACATACTTGATCAAATTAATATTCATGTTCAGCAAGCATTTTACATGTTGTTTCATATACACTATTAAAAGCAATAGGATAATGATACCTTTTTTTTGTGTGATGTGTATTATGCACAAAGGAAAGCAGAAATTCCCACTGGAACCAAATTCTCAGGGGACATAAAGAAGCACATAAATCTGTGGCACTATATTGATGTAATTTACCCAAGGTAGTAAGTTTATTTTACTCCTCCATAGCACCACTTGCATGGGTTGCCATGACTGTTACCCAGAAGGGATGTCTAAAAGTAAGGTGGAACCATGTTACATGAGGATAAGGACGTCTTACAGCAACAGTGATAAATACGTATATTGTTTGAGGACTTCACTCACACACTGTTACCTGGAAACAGAATGCTACTCTCCATAGGGCCAGAGTCAGCACAGAGTGGAGAATGTGCTTCAGGCATTACTCCTTTACAGTTAGCACCTACAAAGAAACCTTCAAGTCCCCAATACCGTGTAGAAAGAGATTTCTGTCTTTTGGCTACATCCTGTAACTTGAATAAAACACAAATATATTAGAAACAGGAAAAGAAACATGAAACTTCATAAATTGCCAGTAAAATGTTCACTTCATAAAACTTGGAAATATTCTGATAGCCTGGTGCAATAGATATTCATAAGGACGATGTTTTTGCATGATATATGCTTTAAAATCCCATAAAATTCAATCATTAATGATGTGAGAGCTTGAGTCTATTCTTCCACTGTGGAAATGTAAAGCAGTTTTTCTTTGTTTTCACTTATCTTTGTGTACATCAACTAGAGTAATACTGTTTAACAATGACTCCAAATCCAATGTCCCAACCTCCTCCATCATTTTTTGCTTTCAATTTTACTTTCAGCAGAAGAACATTTGAATAATTTAGTTTAGATAAGAGTATCTACAATTTTTAGCATTCAATCGAGAGGTAAAGTGACCTCCAACATGGGGAGTAACATGGGAAGAGCTGCCTTCTACCCCAATACACTTTTTTTTTTTTTATTTGTCTGAAACTAGTCTGTTACTTCATTTGCTTTT
>VXAK01008708.1:0-16668 GCA_013399435.1 Arenaria interpres
GAGATGGGGCCTCCCCAGTTCCGAGTAGAGGGTGACCATCACCTCCCGAGTCCCACTCCCCACGCTGTTCCTGACACAGGCCAGGATGCTGGTGGCCTTCTTGGCCACCTGGGCACACTGCTGGCTCCTGTTCAGCCCACAGTCGACCAACACCCCCAGGTCCTTTTCTGCCAGGCAGCTCCAGCCACTCTGCCCCCAGCCTGTAGCGCTGCAGGGGGTTGTTGTGTCCCCAACCTTGCCCCCTTCTCTTTCCCTCTTGTCCCCAGCCTTGTCCTATTCTCCCACCCCCATGTCCTCAGCCTTGCCCCCGCCTCCTGCCCCTTTGTCCCTAGCTCTGCACCCCTTCCCCTGTCCCCCCCTCCAGGCCCCGTGCTGTTCCCCTGCCAGCCAGGCAGGCCCTGCACCCTTTCCTGGAGCCCTGCACCCCAAGTTGGGTCTTGCAGCCCAGACCCCCCCCAACTTTGCACCACAGCCCCATGTCTGAGCCCACTTGAAACTCCAGGTGCTGGGGATACAGGGCTGGGGTGGGGGCGCTGGACACGCTGCACCCCATCTGCCCCAAATTTGGGGGGGGTCTGCCTGTAGGTTAGGGGTTTTCCCTGGCAGAAGCGGGGAGCACGGCATGTGGGGGGGTTTATAGCGGTCTGAGGAGCGCGGTCACTAAATATCTAACAGCGGGGTGTCCCTGGGGATGGGGTGCTTTTGCTTCCCCCCCCACACAGGGGTGCACTGCGGGAACCACATCACCTCCCACGGGCTGGCGCTGAACTGCTGCACCGACCTCACCTGGTTCGACCACATCGTCCCCTGTGGGCTGGAGGGAAAAGGCGTCACCTCGCTGAGCCGCGAGCTGGGGCGGCACGTCACCGTCGACCACGTCCTCGAACCTTTCCTCGACTCCTTCCAGGAGGTGTTCGACTGCACCTTGGTCTTTTCGGAAGACCCCGGGGACTAGGAGAGCCCCGGAACCTCGGCTGGGTGTTTCGGCAAACCCTCGGCGCAGCCGACGGACGGCGCGGCAGCCGCCTGCGGCTTCATTTCACGCCGAGAGTTCTCGTGCCTTTGCCTACAGACCATGTGTGAAGGGTGGCAAAGAGGTTTGCACTGTTGCTTAAACGTCCTTGGGGCTCTTCTCCCCAGCCCCACGGGTCTCCATCCCTTGGTACAGACCTCCGAGGGTACCACGTCCCTGTGGCTCGCGGGGGAAATGCCCAAACAAGCACTTTCATGGGGTTTTTCTGCCTCTCTCCCTCAAAAAATCCCAAATTCGGGTGAATGCTTGCACACCCTTTGCACAAGAGGAAGAGGGACTGGTTGGTTGAGCATCAGTCCCTTGTTGCTGCTTAAAAAGAGGCAGATTTTCTATAAAGAGAGTTGCTGGGAACTTTGGCTGCTGGTCCTTTGCTTGTTTATTTACCCTGAGACTTTATGAATAACGACCTTTTTCTCGCCCTGTGCCTGGAGAAATCTTCCCATGGCTGAGATCCTGGTGTCAGGGCGGGTGGAAAAATCGCTGATAAGAGGCTGTAAACGGTGGTTAAAAGGCCACTGGAGCGATGCCGCTGTGGTGGGAAGGTGGGAGGAGGAGGGGAAGGGGTCAGGGTGCCCAAGGAGAGGAGCTGTGGCCACCCTGGACCCGTGGGACCATGCAGCGTGGAATCGAGTGTCCCGTCTGGGCGACGGGGACCTGCTTCTGCAAGATCTGGTGCTGCCGTGGTCCGTGCAGGTGACATTGGTTCCTCAAAAATTGCTGCTCCGGCTGCAGCGTCCACATGGATGTCCTGGGCGAAGGGACACGGCCACCCTGGTGTCCCGATGGCTCTGGGGTCCGTGCCCATCGATGCAAACCTATGGGTAGACACATATAAACTGATTTTAATCAACAGGTTTCGTAAGGGGTAAGAAGCCAACCTGAGACTGAGCTCCCCAGAGCTGCCTGCTGCCCCTTGGGAATGCTCGTGGCTCTCCCGGTGCTTGGGCATGAGGGGCAGTGCCGGGTCTGGTCTCCCCAAAACCTTGCCCCTTTGGTGTGTGGCATGGCCACTGCCACTTCTGAGTCACCCCCGTGGCTGGCAGACCCGGTGCCAGTGCCGGAGACACAGATCACGGGTGGCTGGGAGCAGCCCCGCAGCCAGACGGGTGCTTTGGGCTCAGGAGAAATGGAAAACAGCAAATAAAAGTCCCCGCACCCTGCTCGGAGCAGGACCTGACCCCCACCCGCAGCCCCTCACCGCTGCTCCGGGCCTTCTTCCTGCCCCACAAGCTTTGGGGTGCCCCTGCTGTACAGTGCTGCCATGTCCCCGTGAGCCCCACGGTCCCTATGGGTTTTGGGTGGGCAAAGCTGGGAGCAATGGGGCTGGAAGAACCCCGGGTGGGGAGAAATGGGGAGGAAAATCCCATTTCACGGAGGCATCTCAGCTTCAGGAGGGGATGGCAACTGGGGACGAAGGTGGCCCGGGCAGGCTCGGTGCCCGGTGCGAGGGCTTGGGGACAGGGGACAGATGGAGGAGGGACAGGAAAGTGTGACCGTCAGCGTGTGCCGGGAGGGAAATGCAGGATCCCGCTCTCCCAGCCCCATAAGGCCTCCGGTATCCGGCTGGGGCGAGGGGACCGTGGCTGAGACCCACAGGGTTGGGGACAGGCTGGTGGCCCGGGGCTGGGTGGCTTTGGCAGGTGGCTCTGCCCCGGGAAGGGGAGGAGGCTGGGCGGCACTCCCAGCCCGGCCCGCATCCCTCCCCGCCGCCCCGCGATGCTCCAGTCCCGGCTCAGCCTGGCAGCAGCGCAGGCAGGGAGGGCACCCCGGGTGAGTGCGAACCCCCCCTTCCCACCCCTCCGGCTCCCCTTTCCCCTCTGACCCCCTTAACGTGAGGTGTCCCCCCCCGGTTCTGCACCCCGTCTGTGGGTTCCCCTCCTGGGATGAACCCACACCTTGCCCTAAATCTCCCAAATGCGGCCACCTCCTCCTTCAAACTTGTCTCTTCGGTCGGGCAAACAGCCAGCTCCGAGCCCCATCCCCTGCGCAGCCCTTTCCTCCTCTTCCTCCCTGCTGGGGTCTCGTCCTGGGAGGTGCACCCTGGGTTTGGGGGGACGACCCTTTTTTGGAAGGGGAGGGGGGTAGCTGCCTGTGCATGGGGCAGAGCTGCTGGTGCTGCAGGCATGGGGTGCTCGGGAGTAGGGGAGGGGGGGATACCCTGGGGAATGACAGCGGTTTGTGGGGACGGTGTGTCCCAAAGGATGGCACACAGGGGGGTCCCTGTCCCCGTGTCCCTTCCCGTCTTTGCCGGCTCCGAGGCCCTGGCGAGGTGCGAAGGTGCAAAAGGACACAGAGGGCACGTGGGGGTCCAGGGTGGGCTGGCAGAGGGGCACCGTGTCCCGGGAAGGGGGGGTGTGTGTGAGAAACCAACGTAACAAGGGGGTCTGGGATCTGTGCGGAGGGAAATCCCTTGGTGGGGGGGGACACCCCTCGGGATGGGTCTACGGGGGTGCGTGGGGAGCTGTGCCCCCCTTCCAGCTTCAACGCTCCTGGTCCTGGGGAAAAAAGGGGGTCCCTGCTCGCTCTGGGGGACCCGACCCTCAGCGAGTGGGGTCGATGCATGGCAGGATCAGTCCTGGAGCTGTCATTTAGGATGGGGGACCCCAGACAGCCCCCAGGGGTTTCTTGGGTGTCAGCTCCGCACCCTGCAAGGGTGCAGGACGTGGGTGGTGCCCACAGACCCCCAGGCTTTGAACTCAACCATCCCAGCCCCCCAGGGACAGCTATGTCCCCCCTCATTGCCCCCAGCCCTGGGGAGGAGAGGGGGCCAGGCAGCTGCCCTGAAGCTCTGGGGACTTCATTCCATCCGTGGAGGGAGTGAAATTTGGGGAGGGGGCTGCCGGGAATGCAAAGGGCTTGGATGCTCCCGCTTCTGCCCTTGCCGCGTGGCAGAGGAGGTGCTTCAAGGACCATTTTAGGGTCATCGCTGGGTCTGGGAGGACATCCCTGTCATCATCCCAGGGTCACCACCGCCACGAGGGCAGCCCCGGCTGAGCCTCCCTGTCCTTCCCCGCAGGCTGGGCGAGGACATGGAGGAGGACAACCGGACGGAGACCTGGCACCAAAGCCTCCAGGCGGTGCTTAATGCCTTGAACCAGACGCTGCACGGGGTGGTCCTCTGCCCCGCCGACCGCCCTGCCGCCGCCACCCGCAACGCCAGCGCCCGCGCCGGCCATCCCGGCCGCAACGACAACGCTTACATGTACATCCTCTTCGTCATGACCCTCTTCGCCGCTACGGTGGGGAGCCTCATCCTGGGCTACACCCGCTCCCGCAAAGTGGACAAGCGAAGCGACCCCTACCACGTCTACATCAAGAACAGGGTCTCCATGATCTGAGCCCGGTCCCCGACGCCTTGTCCCCCCTTCTGGGAATTGGTGGGTTTTGGGGTGGGGGGGTCGTCACGTCGCTGCTCTGCATCCCAAGGCACACCAGCGCTGCCCCAAAGCTGCTGGGAACGCCCCCCCACCATGTCCCCCATGGAGGTGTTCAACCCTGGTGTGAGCAGCGTGGGGACATCCTGGCCAGGCCACGGCTCCCGTCTGGCAGGAGGTGGCAAGGTGCGACCCACGGGCAGGTCCCGGTCCTGCAGACCCACCTTGGCTGAGCCTCTGGGGGGGACGGGGATGGCAGGGGCAGCTCCTCTGAGACTGGCAGGGGTCTTCACGTAGAAAACGTCCCCGTTTCTCCACTCAGATCAGCCAGCGATGACCTCGGTGGGTGGCCAGCAGCTTCGTGACACGGGCTAGTGGTTTTTTTCTGGTACTAACACCCCTGTAATTTTTGAGCCGAGCTGGGTCCTGCTTTTCCAGCGGGGAATTAAAGGAGGTGGCGGTTTCCAGGGGGCTCGTGTTTTGCTTCTTCTCCGAGCAAAGTCTTGCACCGGGGGACACCCATGGGTGCCCCAGCCGCTGGAGCCCAAGGGATGCTGTGAGGGCTAAACCGGCTCCCTGGGTGCTGCCGAGGGGGCATCAAGGGCCAACCCTGTGGTGGCATCACAGGACACAAGGTGCTTTCTCCCTGCCACCAGCCAGGGACCGTGGCTGGAGCTGCGGGCACACGCTGGTGAGGTGGCCCGAGCCTCCCGGAGACATCCTGCTCCGCGCGTCCCCGAAGGTCTCTGCGGGCTCCGGATGGTGATGCCGAAGTTTTTCCTGCTTCCTTCCTGCTGTCGGCTGTAGCTTTGGCCTTTTGTACCGCAGGTCCCAAATGTGTTTTCCACGGGGCGAGGGTGCAGCGGCGGACGGGAAGGGGATGTTCTCGGGTCCTGCTGGCCTCCTTGGCTTCGGTTCCGCTATTAAACTGGCCGCGTTTGGGACCCATCTGTGGAGTGGCCGGCGTCCAGGACAGTAAACGTCCCCATCCTTCAAAACAGTGCCGGTGACCCAGTCCTTCGCACGTCTTAACCTGTTAATAACGGCATAATTAATGTCTTTAATTGCCTCTAGATTAGCAGACCCAGAGGGGGCCTTTCCGCCTGCGTTCAAAGGTTAAACGCGGCCGCGATGCCTGAGCCCAAACAGTGACGCCAAACCCTCATCCCAAAAATAATACTGGATGTGAGCGCGGCTCGGGGTAGGGCTGGAAACTTTGGCACCGGAGGCACCGGGACCGACAGCACCTCGGGGACCTGTTCCTCATTTCCCATGCCCTCGGCTCGGGCACAAAACCCAGGATGGAGGGGTTTTGGGGAGCCCCCTCCTCACCCCCCGCCTTGGGGGCTGCTCGCTCTGGGGTTGAGCCCGCTGTGGTTTCTGAGATGGGCGTGTGGTGCCGGTGGGGCTTTCCGGAGGCGCGGGGACAAATGCCACCAACGTCCCCCGGCACCTGGCCCAAGCGGGAAGTAGCTTCGAGAGGCTTCGCCGTGTTTGTTTTGCAGTTGCAGCGCTGGGAAAGGAAAATAAACCCTTTATCTGCAAACAAATGGGGGGAATCGGGCCAGGCAGGATCAGCCGAGACAACAACCCTCAGCCGGGTGACACCGCGCTCGGGTTTTCTCCACCTCCGCGGTGTTTGTCCTCCTCTAACACCGGCTCCTCCGGTGGGATGGGCCACGGAGCAACCACTCGCCCAGCTTGGGGGGCTCCCTGATGGGACGGGTGCTGAACGGTGGATCTAGTCACCCCAGAGTCCCTTCTGCTGCCGTGACCAGGGTGGGACAAGTCTGTGACAGGGTGGCACATCACAAAAAAATTTAAAACATTGCTTTTTCCTAATCCAGAAGATCCTAAAGGGGAAAAATGCTCCTGCAAGACAAAGCTCCCACCGTGATCGTTATTCCCCCGATTTCCCGTCCATCAGCAGCTCCTCCTGTCTGTCCCCACAGTGAAATTGGGACCAGAACCTGCGGTAGGGCTGGTGGGGTGCCCTGGGGTGCCACCACCCTGGGGCCTCGGGCTGGAGGCCACCGAGCTGGGTGACAAGGTGCCAGTGCCACCTTGTGGCAGCTGCCTCAGGGTCCCTGCACCACTGGCTCCTTCCCCAGGGCAGCCTGGGATCCCACAGCTCCAAGCTGGCTGGTGTCCCCTTGGGACCTACGGCTTCGGGCTGGCTGGTGTCCCCTCAGACCCATGGATCCGGGCTGGTTGGTGTCCCCTTGGGACCCATGGTTCCAGCCTGGCTGGTGTCCCCTTAGACCCATGCCTCTGGCCTGGTCGGTGTCCCCTTGGGACTCATGGCTCTGGGCTGGCTGGTGTCCCCATGGGACCCACAGCTCCAAGCTGGCTGGTGTCCCCTTGGGACCCATGGCTCTGGTCCCCTTGGGGTATGAGAAGGCTGAAGGGGGATGGGCTGGTTGGTGTCCCCTCGGACCCATGGCTCTGGGCTGGCTGCTGTCTCCCATGGGAGCCATGGCTCTGGGCTGGTTGGTGTCCCCTTGGGACCCATGGGGTCTTGGCTGGCTGGTGAGCCCTTGGAACCCATGGCTCTGGGCTGGTTGGCTGTCCACATGGGACCCATGGCTCTGGGCTGGTTGTCTGTCCCCCATAGGACCCATGGCTCTGGGCTGGCCCATGTCCCCATGGGACCCATGGCTTCAGGCTAGTTCGGTATCCCCTTGGGACCCAGGGCTCTGGGCTGGCTACTGTCCCCCATGGGCTCCATGGCTCTGCAGTGGCTGGTGTCCCCTTGAGACCTTCGGTTCCAAGCTGGCTGGTGTCCCCATGGGATCCATGGCTCCAGGATGGTTGGTGTCCCCTTGGGACCCACGGATCCAGGTCAGCTTGAAGAGCTCAACCTCGGCAGGGGGTTGCGCTGGGCTGCTGAGGATGCTCGGAGGGGTACAGAAACAGGGAGTTAGGGAGGAGCGCAGCTCTGGGAGCCTCCTGAATTTGTTTCAGTTGAGGGAGGAAAGATTTTGAGACTAATTAGGTGCTCACCCCAGAGCTCCGAGATTCCTTGTCAAAGCTGATGGGGCTCTGGCCTCGCTCCCTGTGCTGCAGGAGCAGATGATTTCATGATGTTTGCATGAGCGAACGCTCACACAGTTTGTTTTAACAACAAGGAGACACACTCAGGCACAAGGAGAGGAGAGCTAGGGAAGGGTCTTGGGGTCTTTTTAGTCTTGAGATGAGAAGGCTGAAGGGGGATCTAATCAATGCATACAAATACTTAAAGGGAGGGTGTCAGGAGGATGGGGGTTGGTCTTTTTTCAGTGGTGCCCAGGGACAGGACAAGAGGAAACGGGCACAAACTTGAATATAAGAAGTTCCATCTAAACCTGAGGAGGAACTTCTTCACTGTCAGGGTGGGAGAGCCCTGGAAGAGGCTGCCCAGAGAGGTGGTGGAGTCTCCTTCTCTGGAGACATTCAAACCCCACCTGGACACGTTCCTGTGCAACCTGCTCTGGGTGGACCTGCTCTGGCAGGGGGTTGGACTGGATGATCTCCAGAGGTCCCTTCCAACCCCATGTGATTCTTTGATTCTATGATTCTAAGCACTGGCCTTGGCTGAATCCCTAAATCCAACCACGAAAACCGTAGCTGACTACCTTACGGTTTTAAGCAAGGCAGCTAGAAAAAAAATAGGGCTCCTGGGAGGCCAATTGATTTAAGTTTGTTTTTTTTTTTCTTGGCACGCAGCAATGAATCACAGGAGACAGGGTGTCGGTAGCACTTTGCCTGGTCCTTGGAAAAGGGTATGGAAACACGGAGGGTGTGGGAAGTTCAGGCTGACCTTGGCTTAGCGAATCAACGGTAGGATTGTCGGAGCGATGGGAATTGCGGAGGCCTGTTCCCGGGAGGGCTTTGATGCTGGGCCTTCCGATAAGGAATGCGCAAGGTGAAACGGGAGCCGCGCGGGGACTGATAGCGATGGTATCGCCGAGCCATGCCAGCGGGTATCAGCGAATGGTTAGCTAATAGTTTGTGGTGGGATGGTTTTGGCAGGTGAATACGCAGCACAGCGGGATTGAGGTGCTTTCAAGGGGAGCTGCTTCTCCCAGAGAGCGGTCAGGGATCGGTGGGAAGTGCTGCTGATGGGGCGCGAGTGCTGGGGAGGAGTGGGCTGCTGGCCTGGGAAGGGCATGCTGATCTCCCACCGGGCATGCTTATTGGCAGGGTTTGCAGCTCACGGTGGACAGGGGCTGTGATGGGGAAAGTTCAGGCTGACAGAGCTGGGGTTGTTCAGCCTGGAGAAGAGAAGGCTCTGGGGAGACCTCACAGCAGCCTTGCCATATCTGAAGGGAGCTCCAGGAGAACTGGGGAGGGACTCTTTGTCAGGAAGTGCAGTGACAGGACAAGGGGTAATGGTTTTAAATTAGAAGAGGGGAGATTTAGATTAGATACCAGAAAAAAATCCTTTAGAGTGAGGGNCAATTGGGAGGGAGAGGGAAAGTGCTCCCAGTTCATGGCAGGGCAGAGAAGCGCTGGACGAGCATCCTCTGCACTGCAGCGAACGGACGTCAAACGAGCACCCCCTGCACTGCAGCAGATGGACACCAGACAAGCATCTTCCACGTCACAGCAGGAGATTCCCCTGTACTTTTCCAGAGTAACTCCCCCGGGCGCCCCTCGCCCTCCCCGTCGGCCGTTCTTGCTGGTTATGCCCACCGGACTGGCTGGAGCAGGCTGTGAGCCGGGGCAGATGCTGCAGCAGGATTTGGCCGGTAGATTTGGTGCATAGATACCACAAAGTGACGTTTATTTGCTAATTAAATGATTAGCTACTAAGGAGTCCTAACGAGTTCTGTTTGTCCCATGCAGAGAGCTACAACTAAATGCTACAAAGCAAGGGGTGGATATAAATACTTAAAGGGAGGGTGTCAAGAGGATGGGCCTGGTCTTTTTCCAGGGGTGCCCAGGGACAGGACAAGAGGAAATGGGCACAAACTTGAACATAAGAAGTTCCATCTCACGATGAGGAGCAACTTCTTTCCTGGGAGGGTGGCAGAGCCCTGGAAGAGGCTGCCCAGAGAGGGGGTGGAGTCTCCTTCTCTGGAGACATTCAAACCCCACCTGGACACGTTCCTGTGGGACCTGCTGTGGGTGGACCTGCTCTGGCAGGGGGTTGGACTGGATGATCTCCAGAGGTCCCTTCCAACCCCAGATCATTCTGTGATTCTGTGAAAAGCTGGGGAGGGGATTAAGGGCAGTTCACCCACTGGTGGCAATCACTGCCCACGAGAAATGGGACGTGGAGGTGTAACAGTGTCCTGGCTGTGTAGGTGCAAGGCTGTGGGGCTCAGTGCTGTGAGGGTATCAGGTGAAAACCCTGCGGCAGAGCTCACAGAATCCTACAGAAACACGAGCAGCTGCAAGCAGTGACATTACTTATTCATTATTGCCCATCTTCCTCTGGAGGCAGAACAGAGGTGAGGTCTTCCTGAGAGGTGACTCAATCAGCCCTGCTCAGAGATGGGGTTGGCCGTTGCTGCCTTCAAAGGATTTTCTGGGAGGTGATGAGATCCTTATTACAGGAACGGGGCTACTCCTGGACACACAAGACCTTCCTTCATGTCAGAAACCATCAGTGTCCCAAAACACATCCATTTCTTCTGAATGTATCAGCTCATCTCACCAAGAATGAGATGTTCCTCAACCTGTGGTGTCCCGGCTGGAGTGACACCCTTGTTCAGAGGGATGAGAGAAACAAAAGGGACTTAAACCAAAGAATCTGACCCGTTTGGAAGCTCTGCAGGAATTGCCACTCGGGTTTGGTCACTTGAAGTCCTCTGTGGCCCTTTTCCTCTGTTTTCTATCATCCTGCTGCAATGGATGTCTGTCCGACTGAGTCTCCTCTCACACACAGGGCTGGTATCATGTGCTTTAGATAAAGATGTAGGAAACCAAATTAATTACGTGCAGGCATGAAAAACATCTATTCTGCCCTTTTCCATTTTCTCCCTGTCTGATCCAGCCCCCTCCAGCCCCTCTGCGAGGCTGGGTTTGCGCGCTGCTGGCACTGTGGTGTCATCTCTGTGGTGACAGAGGGAGCACCGGTTCCTGACAGCTCTTCTCCAGGGGATGCTCAGCACAAAACCCACCTCTGACATGTCCCGCTTCCCTAAAGCAGCTCTGATGTTGCCTGCTGCAGCGTTTTTCACTCACAGCCCTTCGCCGAGCGGTGCTGGGGGCAGCTCACGCTCTTGCCTAACCCAGTTAAGTCATTTTACAAACGTTTATTTTTAAAGCACATGATGGAAAAAACGCAGTGTTCGGGAGACTTTGGGTTTCGGAGCCTTTGGGCAGAGCACCAGCTCCCTTCCCTGGTGGCTGGTACCGTGGTGACCTGCACATGCTGCCCGTGTGAGCTCCTAAATTGGCACCGAGAGCTGCCAAATTAATTAGCGGAGGAGCCCTCAGCAGGCTGAGTCCAGATTTGGGGACAACACTGGACCCTCTCGATATGACATCTTGCACTGAGGGGCAAGATACTGCCCCGGCAGTATCCCTTTTTCGGCTGCTTTTTTCCTTTTCCTCCCCAGTTCTCATCCAGATGAGGGGAAAGGGAGACCTGGGGTCAGTCCAGCTGAGGATGATAAACTGGTGATAAACTACAGCAATGACATCAAAAATCTGGTCATAAAACTAACAGTTGGGACTGTGCAATCACAAGGCCATTCAGTTCAGCTCGACCGCCCTATAGCTACCTACAGAACCTGCGCCATAGGGTAAGAAAAAGCAGCATTTCTTATTAAAGATCAAAGCATCACTTATTTTGACTGACGATCAGGATGGGATGTCACGCACTCCCTTTGCAGAAAGTTTTCAGGACAAATATTCCAAGTTCCACGCAACTAACCCTGTACTTTGGGATTAATCGAGGGGATAAATTGGGGTGAGAAGCCTGATCCATACTCCTTCCTTGTTCTCTCACCAGAGGCAATTGGTTCATCACATCTCTTTTTCTCAGCAGAGCAAGCGCGTGGGCTATTAATACCTAGAGGGGAGGATTAAAAATAAACCAGCTCTGTGTTTGGTTTCTGGTTTGTAAAGGACAGGCATTGATATATGAGGGGACTGGTGACTGAAACCAGCTTCCCTGGGGTGCTGAGGCCCGAGCGAGCGGGAGGCGCTGAAACCAGCCCTCCCAGCATCTCTGGGGCCTCCTCTGGCCCCGCTCCAACAGGTCCATGTCTCTCCTGTGCTGAGGACTCCAGAGCTGGAGGCAGCACTGCAGGGGGATCTCCCCAGGGTGAAGCAGAGGGGAAGAATCCCCTCCCTCGACTGGTGTGGAGAAGAGGTGATGATGATGGTTCCTTTCTGCTCGCTGGCTCGGGACTACTGCTTTAGATATGTGCCCGTGGGGCAGAATTGGACTTATGGTGTGGTTTTGGCTCCAAACTGCCTGTTGTGAAAGATGTCACCAGCTGTTTGCAGCGGGACCAAGGAACCAGGGAGCTGAGACTCCATGGTGAGGAGAGATGCTCCCTTCTCTCCCTTTGAGCTGAGAGCAGAGGTTTTTCCAGCAGCTCTGTGCTGCACATGTTTTTAAAGTGTGGGTATTCAGGGTGTTGTGCTGCTGAGGAAGCTGAGGAGAGTGTTATGAGTGCCAGAGGGTGCAGGACCAGGCCTTCCCAGGGCTGACATCATGAAGCACTGAGCCAGGGGCAGCTTCCTAATCTCAGCGGTCCCTGCTGCGTCCTTCCCACCTGCCAGCCTGCTCCATTTCTTTGTGCTCCGCCTGCAGACCTTCAGGACAAAGTAGTTGTGCTGCTTTGACCCCAGAGGGGATTAAAAACAGCTTTCAGGCCCCAAAAGGCACCTTCCCCTCCCCGTGAAGCACACTCTCAAGTGGCAGGGATGTCATTACAGCCTGCGTTTAGAGTTGCGCTGCCTTTCAAGCAATAGGCTACTCTGAAAGAAGGAAATGAAAGGATGGGGGTTGCTGTGTTATCACCAGGTAACCCGAGAGACACAGGAGAACAGGGCGTTCAGGATGAATAAATAATAAAACAAAAGATGTGCCGCAGGGCGAGGGCATGCAGCCTGCTGAGAGGCTGGAAGGATGCGCTGGGTTCCCCCCAGCTTACTGCAGGAACCAGGGGCAGAAAACCAACCTGGAATATGATGGGGAGGCCTGGGTTGTTTGCAGGCCATCTGGAATAAATTCTGTGCGGCAAAATTGCCATGGAAACTCTGGTTTCAGATGCCAGGCTCTTCGTCGTAGCGCTGGGAGGAGCTGGGTGATCGACAGAGCTAATCCGGTCTGTTGTGGGTGAGGATTTGGTCTGCGGTACCAGATCGCTGAGGATGCTGACGGGACTGTACAGATGTTTGTTTTTTTTAATTCTGATGTGTGGTGCCATCACTGCCCGCTTAGCCCTTCTTCTGCAGAAAAAGAAAACCAAAACAACATTAAACACATTGGTAAGAACCAAAATATGTGGATTATTGTCCAGAGGTATGATACTGAGATGCTGCAAACCCATCTCTGCTGGGAGGACCGGTGGGTTTGACCGTGCAAAGGAGAATGGATACATTCTCTTCCCCCGCATCATATAACTCAATTCCCAAGCAGGAGCTATGTGTTACTAAATGAGCCTCTCTTAACTTCCATGATTTTGTTTACGTTAGAGGAAAACTCTCATTTTGGGGGGGACAGACAGTTATTTGCCATTTCACGGTTGCAATTAGGCTACATGTGGGAACTCTGGGTTTCGTAACAGCGGCACAGAGAGCAGGGCCTTTCCCTGAAAGCACGAGCGATGTGTGCACACAGTTACACACACGGATATGGGGATACACACGCTCGTTTTGGCCAGGGAGAAGTCATTCGCCCCAGCTGAGCCCTGCCACGGTCCCCCGCTGGCTCTGGCAGCTCCCAGCAGACGAGCCGGCGGCTGCCAGCAGCCTGTCAGCCCTCCTCCTCCCAGCCTGGCTCGTATCCACGGCTGGCAACGTGGCCTCTCCCGTGGCTTTTAGCCCCCAGACTGTTTTGCTGCCGCTCAGTTTGGTCTGAGCATGCTGTGCCTCAATTAGGCGAAACGATACGCGAGGGTGAAAACCTAAAAATCTTGGCTTTCCTTCACTCGCATAATAATAATATCCTATTTTCTGGCTTTCCTCCACGGCCGTAAAGGCTGAAAGTTTTGTCGTTAATAATAGATGAAAATAGAGATTTCTGCTGGCAACGTGCACGGCCAGTGAGTGTGGGGAGGCTCTGCGACCACCCCAAAGTGCCCTGCGGAGCCGTGATGTGCCAGGCCCCAGAACAGCACAGGCCAAAGTCATGCTGGCTTCTTCGCTATCGCTCCCTGCGACAGCACGAAACCAGATGGCAATCAGTTTAACTTTCCCGTAGCAACATAATCAGCTTTAAAAATTCTTCTGGTGGCCGATTAACCCTCAAATACATCGGACGCAGTTGTCATCTCCCGTGAGGTCAGTGTTTTCTCCAGGCAAACACAGCAAATCTCCGTAAGCACGATCTAAGCCATACCACCGATAATCTTTTTATATGATTGCCCTGCTCTGGGGCTGCTCGGGCTTCCTGGCATCTGCTATATGTGCTGAGGTGCTTTGGATCCAGCCAACAAAACTCCTCTCACAGGGAAATATTTGGAAGCCAGATCATCACTCTCTGACTTCAGATGCATTGGTGAGACCCTGAGATGTTTCAAACCCTCCACGCTGTGGTTATTCCTGGGAAAGAAATAACAGGCGGGGGCTCTTCTCTTCCATGAAGCTGTTTTATCTGTTCTTTGGGGAAAATAATCACGGAGGAACACTGACATCTGAGAGAATGGTAGCTCTCCTATCTAGATATCTGAAGGGAAAATCCTGCTTTTAATCTATGTAGCAGAGGCACTCAACGAGGTTCAAGGTTTCATGTACAGAAAGAGCCTGCCTCCTCTGACGGCAAAAAATTCACCATTCAGAATAATTTAAAGCTTTCATTAAGCACATAGGGAAAAAAAGAGGGAACAATTGAAGCATGAAGTTTCATTTTAACATCTTTTACAAATAGCTCAGAGTTTCTGTAAGAAATCCTCCTGTTTGGCAGGCTTTGGAGATATATTTAATACAGCCATTGTCCTTTTTTCGGGGGGGAAACAAAGGTTTTATGGGCTGCAGCTCCTGTTACGCTGGGCTCTAGCCTTCTTTCCTTGAAGACAAAACACAAAGGAGGAGAAAAGAGCAGCAAAGGTATGAAAAGCAGGTGCTGCACCTCATGCTGACTCTCAGGTGCAAATTCACTGCAGGAGCCACCCTTGTCAGCTATTCTGAGATCTGGAGAAATGTGCCAGCACCCTGCTGTTTGGGACAGGGTTTTAATCGGACTGCCGGGCTCAGGATGGCACCAGCGCTGCTACAGACGCCACCTCTTAATGTGGAGACGTGGGAGAAAGAGGAAAAAACAGGAATGGGAGAGGAAAGAACATAGCGGGGTGCGTGGCATCGGGTACAGAAACCCATGGGGTGAAGCCAGAGCTGGTGGAAACTGTGGAGCTGTGTAGTCCTGTTCTTGGGTTCGGCTGGCAGTGTCACCTCTGGCACCTCTGATCGCAGGGCCCTTCCCTACTGTTTTGCAGGCCCACTCCTTCTCCAAGCATCAGTAACAAAAGATGGATCACCCAAATCCATCCAGAAATGGAGTATCCCACTCACAGTTTGGGTCATCCATTACGCCTGATTTCCTCACTCTATCAGTGTCCAGACTCTTCTTCTCCTTCTATCCCAGAAACAATCTTAGGATAGTTGTCTAGTGATAATAGAAGACTTATTTTGACTTACTTCCTTCTTTTTATCTTTATGTTCTGTTGACTTCTATCAGTAATCTACTATAATAGACCAATTTAACACACCCGAGTCAGACCTCTGGACTGGGGGATTTGTTTCAGTCTGCAGACAAGAAAGAGGTCCCCTCAGGACACAGACTTTAGAGCTTTGAAGGGGAGAGACAATAAATTGAAATTTCTAAGCTTTCCTATGATGGATCATTCCCTTCTATATTTAGTTGTCAACAACATCCTTTGCTGTGCCGCTTGGGTACCCCAAACTGTCTCCCCCCATCTTTGTCATCCCTCCGTTATGTCTTCCTCTCCCTTCAGTCCCTCTTTCCACCTCCCCCAGGAGCCGGTGCTGCTCACAACCCTGGCGTTTCGTACCTCCCTTTGCGTCCAGCGTCCCCTGGGCAGCAGTCCCACCGCCCTCTGCCCATCTTCCCCCGAAGCCTCGCATCCCTCTGCAGCGCCTGCTGTCACTATGGCAACCTCTGTGAGGACGAGCAGCGGGATGAGGACGCTCCGCAGGACGATGATGCTCAGCAGGATGAGGACGCTCTGCGGGATGTGGTCACCACCGCAGCCTTCTGCTCGGAGACGGGCAACTCAATCAGAACTGAAGCGGCCTGGGAAGGGGAGCTGAGGGTTTACTATTTCTCTCCTGATGGCAATTTAATTGCTGCTGAAGCCCATCTGGAAACGATTCCCAACGAGCTTGTCCCCTGGGGCAGCGCCGTTTCCATTACCCTTTCAGAGGGAAGAGATGATGTGCTCGGCAGCACTGAAGTCCACCTCAGAGGCTCAAGGAAGGGCCCAGCTAGGGGTTTTTGGCTTTTCCTCATACAGATCACCCAGGAAGCAGAGAGCACCTGTTTAGTGGGGTAGCAACTGATATACTATGCATTACTTCTTTTTTTTTTTTGCCTCAAGCAAAAGGAGGGACCCTCCATCCAGCCCTCCCTGCTCAGGCCTTCTGAAGGCCAAGCGGTATGTGACACTGAGTGGACACGGCTGCCCGCCAGCGAGGCCAGTACCGCCACACCGGGGAACCCAGACCGGGAGAAGGACGGAGCCAGGACCCCTGAGGGGAGACACGGCTACCGGAGAAGATACGCGGCGGGAGAGGCCGGCCACGGCACAGCTGAGCCGGCTGACGGGAGGCAAAGCCGCTACGCCCTCAGCCCTGTCCGCTTCCCTGAGGAGATTGGGGCTGCGCCGCAAGGGCTGCCGGGAGTTGTAGTTCCCTCCCTCCACAGCCCGCCCAACCGCCTGTCGCCCTCTGCGCCGGATGGACTACAACTCCCGTCATACATGGCGGAGAGGGGCGCCGAGGAGGGATTGGTGGGGCGGCGGCGCGGGGGCGGGGCGTCGGTTGTTGTGGTGGGTGCTTGGGCGGGAGCGCGCAAAGGAGAGGAGAGGAGAGGGGCGGGGCGGCTGAGCGGGGGCGGGCGCGCGCGCGCCCCGACCGTTC
>VXAK01008709.1:17815-75718 GCA_013399435.1 Arenaria interpres
GGGGTGGGCGGCTGGGAGGAGATCTCAACCCCCACCCTGTGACCCCATCCAAAGACCCGCTGCCAGCTCTGCCCCGTCCCAAGTCCTTGTACCCCTCCTGCCCCCCCACCTCTGCCTTCCTGCAGTGCTGGGGGCTGAACTGACCCTTGTGGCCCAGTGTGGGTTTTTGGGTGACACCATCCCCATACCGACGTGTGGCTCCAGCACCTTCCTTGCTACCACAGCTCTGCCACTTACTGACCAGCCCTTCGTTTTGTCCCTGCTGGGAGGGAATGACCAGGGAAGGAGCAGGAGAACATACTGCTTGATTTCTTGGTGCTTTCTCAGTCCCACCACCCAGGCCAGGTCCTGGGGCTGCTCCACTCTCTGGATTTCATTTTCTTGGTGAAGCTTGTCTGTTCATGCTGCTTCTGGTGGGGAAAGCAGCTGTAGGCACCTGGGTATCAAGGATGTTCCCCTTGCCCTGCACGCTCCTGCTGCAGCTGGCCTGCATGGCTCTTTGTGGTTTGGTGAAGGTGGGCGTACGTAGGAGAGGAGGGGGCTGTGGTGCAGGCAAACAGGTCGAGGGACATCTGGTGTGTCAGTGCCAATGTTAAGCCTGGGTCCTGAGTGTGTTTGTCCACGGACTGATGCTGGTGCACAGGGGCTGGTGCCATCAGTGTTGTCGAAGGTGCCTTCGAGAGGAGCTCCCATCCTGCATCTCGCTTTGGTCAGCTAAGAGGGAGCTAAAGGAGGACCCTGTCCTTGCTGCCTGCTGGTGCCCAAGGGCAAGGGGAATCAAATACCCATGCAGATCTGTGAGATCAGTCAGCATCCACACTTAGCCTTTGTGTGTGGAAAAATGTCTTTCGGGGACCTTTTATTGGCAATTAGTCTTCATTACCTCAGGCAGTGGCGATTTCAGGTTTGAAGGACTCAGGAAGGTCAAAGGGGAGATACAAGTCGTGTCTGCAACCTACCGAGCATCCACTGAGTGAGGTCCTCTGCTTTTGCAAGGCACAGCAGAAAATAAAGGTGGTTTTCTGGCCTTGACCTGTACTGTGGTTATTTTATGGGCCATTGCAGTGTGGCTTTGGTCACTGGGAACCGTAAGTTTCCTTCTGTGAAAACCCACGCCGTTTATATCCTTCCCTGAAACGTTCAAGGAGTGAAAACACATCCAGGAATAAATGCCTTTGTTGACTAAACTTGTAACAAACTCTGCTGGCAGTTCCACTTTATTTTGTGTACCATCAGCAAAATTGTGTTTAATCTTGGACTGGTGCAGGAATAAAAGCACTCTGCAGGCGTATTTCCTGAGCTGCAGATTTTCATGTAGAGCTGCATTTGCATAGCAGGGCCAAATGACTGAAAATGCCATCCCGTAATGTACAGCGCTCTGCAGCTCTGGTTTTGATTAGCAGTCTTCAAAGGCTTTTGACAAGCCTTTCCCCAGCCCATGGTTAGCACACACCGACTGCAGTGCTCCATCTCAGTGATTATAAAACCTGCAAATGCAGTGAGGTAAACATTTACAAATACCGATTGTTCTGGCAAAGAGGTTTCACAGCCTTTTTATGGTATTTGTCATTCCCGTTTCTTGCAGGAGCTGGGCACCATCAGAACTGAGTAGTGGACTTCCCTGTTTCTAAAAATTCGCCTATCCCCTGTATGAATGAGAAGCAAATAATGGAAGGACAGCACAGAGCTATTTTCCCCATAAGTGCTGTTTTGACATGGAGGGAATATTTCAGATGCAGCCTGATGTTAACTGAATTTATTTAGACACTTTTGAAAGATGTATACGAAGTCCTTATCTGCTCCATCTTCTTGTATCCAAGAGAGACCCTCAGTCCCCCTGAGCACCCTTGGCACTTCTCGAGACGACCTTGAAGTTGCACACACGTTGCTGTGTGCCAGGAAGACCTTTTGATGAGCAGATCCCCAGTACAAGAGCTTTGGGGAGTGGAGTCCTGCAACAGTAAATAATTATGCTGGCTGTACCAGAGGCCAGCCCTGAAGCCTGACTGCTGCTGCAGTGCCCGACCCCATCCTGATATTTAAGTGTTTAATTAAGAGCTTATGTTCAAGCAGTGAAGTAATCTTTTGTTATCTCTAGTGCTGCAATCCCGTGATGCCGGCTCTTCTTCTGAAGGCCCAGTTCTCAATCTCTGCATAATTTTTTTTCTCCGTTTTTGCTCGGGGTGGGTGATGCAGAGGCGATGAGCTGCCAGCTGGTAGCCTTCGTGGGATCCCAGCACTGCTCGGGAGCCGCAGCCAGGTCAGGACGATGGGTGAAGGGAACCACCGTGCTCGGTGGGAGCTGCAGCAGCAGTGTCTCTGCACCAGGCATGGGAGAGCGGCTTGCAAAACCTATAAAGTTGTGATTATTTTGCTTTGTGCTCTCCACTGGGCTCGGTGTGTGATGGTGGAGCAGGGCAGCAGCTCCGGCGCAGCACAGCGTGTCTGTGGGTGAGCATTGCCCTCGCACAGGGGTTGTGTTTGTTTCTGAGCAGGGAATGTGTCCCCTTGGCAAGGATGTTGCTGGGGGGCTCCCATGGGCTGTGTGTCCTCCTGAGCCTGGCCCTGAGGGTGCCCCCAGGCTTGGCTGGCAAGTCCGACCTCCTGGTTTTTGGGAGCGTGGCATTTGCTGAACGGGGTGTCTGGAGAGGGAGAGTACAGCTGGGCATGTTTGACATGGTGGTTTTGTTGTTAGCTCTGTCGTTTTTAATAGAAATGGTTTGGAATCTCTTTGGACCACCTAAAGTAGTTGTCCCCAACGTTTGCAGTGCAGAGGCAGCGTGGGCCAGCCTGGGGATGCCATCAGAGCACAGCTCTGGAGGGCAGTGAGACCCAAACATGTCCCGCAGCGGTGGATTTACTCCGTGCTGGCTGTGGGAAAACAAACCCTGCTGGGGTAAACTGGGCTTTCTGGCCATGCCTACTGCGTCCTGCTGGTCTCTCCGTCATCACAACCCTTGATGCTTTCCTGGTTCCCATTGCTGTCCGAGCTGACTGTGGCCAGTACAAGGCTGCTTGCTGCCCGCAGTGCTCGTTTGCCCTGTGCTGCAGCCCCCGAGCAGCAAACCCTGAGGCGTTGCAGGGGTCTGTGGCTGGGGAAGGAAGACACGTGGCTCTCCCCTCCGCCAGCCCGGCTCCTCCATCCCCTACGGCATCTTCAGTTACCCGGACTCCCCCAGATTCAAGCCAGCTCTTGGCTCAGGCCAGTTATCTCTTCCACTGCGCTGCAGTATTAACTTAGTATTTTCATTATTTCTACCATTTTAAATATGTAACTTTAAATGGCCGGGTACCTGTAGTTTAAATTTAGCCTCTAGAAGGGCACTGAGCCACACTGGGAACCTAATCCTGTGGTAAAGAAGTCTTGGGTCATTTAATTGCCCTAATTTTTTTAAAATAATGACTGTGGCCCTGCACTGCAGCCCAGACACCCTCCACCTGGTGCACCTCCACCCTGCCCAAGTGTCGATGCCAGCATCTCCAGCCTTGTGTCCCAGGCGCCTGCCTAAAAGCAGGCAGAGGCTTTGACTTTTCCCACAAGGCTGTGAATAGTGATGGAGAAGAATCTATGGGGGATGTGTTGGGGTATTAAAAAAATTACAGGAGGTGTAATGGGGTATGAATGACTGAGTGGTAGGTGCTAATGGCATGAAGCAAAGCATAAGAGCATTGTGACCATGCTGTGGAAAAAAAAAAAGCCCTGAGCCAACCATGATGAATGGGGTTGGGACGCAGTTCCTGGGTGTGTGTGTAAGGGTCCCAGCAGTGCTTTGACCTGGAGGCTGAAAACCTGGGAGAAAAAAAAAAGGGTCAAAGTGTATAGTCTTGGCAAGAGTCCACATTTTAAGCAATTCTATGACTTTGGGGAGCTGACTCCAGTTTTTGAATACTAAAAGCTGGCAGTGCTGATGTGATGTGGATGTATGGTATTAGCACCTGCTACGGCTCAACTGTTTTGTCTGTTTTTTTGATATATTCTTATGAAATGCTTTCATCCCTGGCCTCCTGGTCCTTCATATAGATCTCTGTGTGTATATAGAGGGAGATAAAAAATACATATATATTAAAAATATACAAGAAGACACAAACCCACATACATACCCATGTATATAGGTGGTGCTGGTGGCACAGGGCAAGCAGCATATCTACATCTGTATCTCTAGATGCATATATATACATGCTTGGGGAGCAGCAGTTGCTCTGCCCTGGAAGCTACAGCTGTCACCCTTGTCCCCACCAGCTGTGGCCAGGACAGAACTGCTGTGTGACAGTGGTGGCTTTGGCCCATCCCCAAGGAGGGGGGGCCATGGCACAGATTTGTAGGCACGTGCTTAAAACTTTCCAAACCATTTGCTTTAAGGTCAGGAACCTCTTCCAGCAGTTATAGAAAATGATTGTCAAAGGGAGGGAGCGCACTGGAACCAGCCACACCATGCCAATCGGATTTCAGAATTAAACTTGGATTTATAAATATTTCATTTAAATGTCATTTTCCCTGATGGCAATTGAAGCAGTTTGCAGGATCGGCTCAGGTGCCACTGAGCCCCGGATTCCTGGAGGGATCATTCCTCAGGAATGCAGGTCTCTGGCCAGAGGGACATGCCACGCGGGGCCAGGGGGGACAAGGAGGAGGAGGGAAAAAAGGCGGGATAAAGTGTCAGGGAGAGGCAAGTGGGAGTTGTCCCCCAGAGAGGCAAGTGGTGAAGTGTGGGGGCTGAAATAAGAGAGGGGAAGACTTTGTGCCCCTTTTTCTTTTGCTCTGGACATTTGCCCGGCAGTGTCGGTGAGTGCTGAGTGGGGATGGCTGGGAGCACCGTCACGTACCGGTGCCAGTGACCTGCTGCTTTGCATATGTTTTTCTGACCAGGAGAGAAGTGAAGAGCTCAGAGCTAAATTTCTGTCTTCATCCCCACAGGTTCATATGCTCAAGGATCAGCGAGCACTCCAGGTGCTCACCTGACCCAAATGTAGTTTGGAAAACAAAGCTCTGGGGCATCAGGCCAAGGGAGAGATGGGGGAATGGCATCAACACCATCGTTAGGGTTCGGAGCTGCCCGCTTTCCCAGTGCCAGTCCAATCCCATCCTGTGCCATGGTCGGCGGCAGCAGCATCATGCTACCTGGCTCCGGTGTCTGGCTGCAAGGATGAACAGCCACCCGCACTCCAGATAAATGTCTGATCCATTGGCATAAATAGATGTTTGTTAGATTTCCTAACTCTGTCCTGGAAAATCTGTGTCTGCTTTTCCAAATGCGATAGCAGAACAGTGCTTAGGGCAAGTGGCTTCTTTGCTGGGTACCTGCAGGGAGCTGGGCTGCTTCTGTAGAGCTCCAGGAACAAATTTGGTCATAAGATTATTTTTTTTAGGTGCATGGTGCTGGGCCTATTAGTTTGCAATAGCCCCTGAGTTAGCAGCTGCAGTAATGCAACAGAAATTCACATTTTCTGTTGGTTCAGCATGGATACACAGAAAATTGCTTGACGGGACCTATCTGTCAGTGCCCTCAGTGAATTTTGCCCCTGGCAAGTGCCAGGATTTGGCACTTTGGCAAAAAAACATCCCATCCCCTGCCCTGCCCTGCTGAGCTGGCACAAAAAGCAGAAACTTGTAGGGCTCGAAACAACTGCCTGCCTTTGGTGCCTGGGTGGCCATGGCCACTTGCTTTTCTCCCTTCCTAAATGAACTACCTTCACCCTGAGCTTTTCTGCCACTGTCCTCTCAATGGGCTTACGATAAATGGTCTGGGGCAACTGATGAAGCTGGGAAGACCCAGCGCCCTTCTCTTGCTGCAGGGCTGGTCCCTCTCTTCTGGGGTACATTTTTCCCCTCTCTTTGTCTTTCCTAAACCTGTTAGGTTGTGAGCTTTAATTTTTGTCTTCTGCATCTTTTCCTGTTCATGACATTTATAAGACAGGGAGAGCTCACCAATCTCCTGGTTGCTTGAGACACTTCTTCAGTCTCTGGCATTTACCCCCGGCTCTCTATAGAACTCCCCTGGGGTTTATTATAAATATTAATGGCTTTAGTTCTATGAAGTCCCTAGGAGCTAAAGGGATATGTTTCACTTTATGATGTGAGAGCTCATCACCAGCTTCCTCTGATGTTCCTGCCTCCATCCTGCTCCCCCGGGCACGGGGCAGTGGGTGGGTGCACGGAGAGGCTGGATGGAGCTTGGCATGTCTTCACCTGGGTGCTGGAGGAGGGCCACCTCCAGCCCCACTGCTCCCCCTCCATCCCTGCGTGGGGAGGGCAGCGCCGGCAGCAGGTCCCAGCTGAGGCAGCGATGGGGCAGGGGGACACAAGGGGCTGCCTTGCTCTGTCACTGCCTGTGACAGGGTGGCGATGGGCCGAGGGGACCTACAGGCGTTGGTGTCCCCTCTGATGGTGGGAGGGATGTGCTGTGCTAGCACAAGCAGCTCCCCTGTGTCCCCTGTTTCCCCAGGCCAGAGATGCTTTTATTGTCAAACCGTGTTCAATGGTGTACGCCTCAGCGGAACGGACAATCCTTGCTTTTCTCACTCAATGCTCAAGGTTCACTCTACGCTGAAAACCTCATGCAGAAATAATTTTGGATATTTCTAGTTCCTTATTAACTGGTCTCCGTCTAATGAAGCAGCTTTATGCACTGTGCAGTGTTGGCTTTCTCTTTTAGTTAATGTTATCTACAAACAATTAAAGGGCTTTTTGAAGTCTGTCTGAGCCCCAGAGGCCTTGGCATGCCTCACATCTAGCTGCCTGAAGCTGTTTTCCACTAAACAGGACAGGAACTGTGACTGAGGAGTTGTTTTGCACCCATGACTGATGTCTGCTTGCAAGAATACGTATTTTATGCATGCAAAGGTGCCCAGTTGAGAAAGATCAGTGGAATAATGGGCTTGGGTAATCAAGCTGAGTTTGATATTGAATGTTTTATCTTCCCAAGCAAGCCAACAAAAAATGTCTGTTCTGATGTCTGTCAGCCCCTTTTGGAGTCCAGCGAAGGAGGGAGAGGCAGAATGGCAGCAGAACCCCTGGCTTCATTTTTGTGAAGATTTCTATTTGTTTCTGCAGTTGAAGTGAAAATTGAAGTTGTGATACCTGAGAAGGAGAGAAGCAAGGAGGAGATGTCACCCAACGGGAAAGCCAGCCCCCTGATCTACAAAGTCAACGGGACTGCCCGGCATTATCACCTGGAGGAGCATCCCATTGCCAGCAACCCCTACCACAACCCAAAGGATGTGGTGGAGGCATCTGTGTGCCATGTGAAGGACCTGGAGAATGGACAGTAAGTGCCTAAAATTTTTGCAGGTAAAACTTGAGAGATCTTATAACCCAAACCAACTCCCCTGTCTTCTTCTTTAGAGTTTCTGGAAGTGATAATTTAACTTAGTAAAATAATATTTTTGATTTCATCTTAAAAAATTACACCACATACAAGTGACTACTGTTTTTTTTTTTCCCAGAAGGTCTGCTGTTCCCTGCAAGGTTCACCCTGGGACTCGTTTTAAAAAGCTGTGATATTCTGTAGCAGAATTTCTCAACAGGATCTACTCAGCTTGCATTAGACAACCCTGACATTTTTTAATAAATTTATAGCCTTAGTAGTTTTACAAAGCAGTGTGAGTAGCATGGGTGGAGCTGGTGGGGCAGATCGTGTGCTCCATCACTTCTGCAGTGCCCTGCTCTTCTGGCTGAGCTCATCTCTTTCAATTTGCAGTTTCACCAAAGACGCAGTTTTCCAAATCTTTTGCTAATAGCAATACACTTCAGCTGTGTACAGTTTCACTGACCTGATTTAAGATTTTTCTGAAGTACAAAATGTGCCTGTCCCAGACACCATGCTTTACAGGCTGGGGTTTCTCTGCTAGGGTAGATATGCCCTTTCTGCAGCATGTTCTGTTTGTGGCCAACATCTCAGCAGGCTCTGTCCTTCTGTGAAAGAAATTGTAGTTTGAAATAGCTTTTATTCTAGTGAGGGAATGATATCAGGTGTGTGGGACACATCAGGAGTCTAGCAGCTCGTTACTTTAAATTGAACTATGGCTTGTGATAATATTCTAAACTACTTTGAGCTAAACTTAAGGGGCTTCATGGGCTATAAATTCTTCTCATTAGGTAGGTTCATCCAGGAATAAACTGTTTTTTTCATTGTGGTGGGATTTTACTTATTAGACTGTTCTACAGAGGGATGCATTGGACTCTGTTGGATTAAATCTTCACATGATGAGGTATGGCTGGCTCTGCAAGCTCTGCTGGAGCTCAGAGGAGTGCTGGAGGGCCACTAGGACCTGCAGGCAAATGGCCTCCTCCAGCAAGAGGTGGGGGTGAGGAGTTAGGAGAGATGCACAGGGCTGGAACGCAAGCGCAGTGGCTGCAGGGCTGTTTCTGGGCAGTGATGGGCCACCCACCGCTGCCTGTGTAGATGAGCAGGAATAGCCAGGCTGGGGACTAGGGGACCTGGGCCAGAGCACAGGCAGTGACCAGGATTGTCTTGAAGCTGGAACGAAGCAAAAAGGGGAGAATGTCCTGGGAAATACCAGTTGCACAGGGAGAGCTCTGTTCCAGTGTCAAGACATAGCCTAATGGCTGAGCACCAAGGGTCCATGGAGGCAGCTCCTGCCAACTTCGTGCTTGAGGTGTTACTAAAAAATGCATGCTCTGCTTTAGTGTCCCAGGGCAAGAACGACATTGGAAAAATAGGGCTGCAATAGATATGTTGGCTGGAACACATGGAGTACAGTAGGTGAGAAGATTCAAAGAGCTGTGCCGGTCATGGGGAAGGTGAGGAGGGGGCTGCCTGATGTCCCTGAGAACAAACCTGGCTGCAGGCAGCTGTAACGGGGAGCTCCTCAGCTAAGGTCAGGGCTAGAAACTGGCATTGGGCTGGAAACTGGGCTCACACTTCAACTGTGTATGCATTCAGCTACGGAAACACACTACCAGGCAGAGGGGTAGACTTGCTATCCCTGGACATTTTAAGTTGAGAATAGTTTTTTTTTTCTAGCTCAAAAGAGAAGTGCTGCAAGAAGGTCCCACAGCAATGGGCCAGACCAAAGGACTCCCTTCTTGCTCTGCTACCCTGCGAGGTTTTCTGGGATGCTTCTCCCAAGGAGTGTGCTGGGAAGGGCTGTGCATGGGCACAGTGCGAGGCATTGGCACAAGGGTCCGGGCACCTCTACCTTGTGTTAGTAGAGTCTGCAAGGACAGGCTATTCTTTCTGCCCATGCTTTCTATCTTTCTGGTACCAAGATGGTCTCAAGAGAGCCAGTAAAAGCTACTGGAGGATAAACTCTGGCTGCTGTACCCAGCGAGCCTCCCATAATGCTAACTGGGGGAGGTCAGTGAGCTGCAGACAGAAAACAGTCCCCAGTGCTCCCTTGGCTCTCGAGCAAAGGTCCTTTTCAGGCCAAAGCTGAGTTTTAGCTGGTGCTTCCCAAGTGGGGAAACAGGACAAATTCCCAACAGAATAAATAGCTCAGCAGGGAGCAGTAAATCATCCTCTTGCTCACTCTGGAGTGAGTGTGGGATTGGGAGCCTTGCAGGTGGCTGTGTGCTGCCTTGAAGACACCAGGTCTTGTTTTTGAGTCTCTCAGATCACGCAGTTCCTTGGTTAAGTTGTAAACTCTTTCGCATATCTTATCTTCCCATAGAGTTATGGTTATCATTTAACTGAAGGTTTTATCTGCACAGCTGAGGAATGCAGTAGGACTTGTACTGCTGTATTCTCCTTGTACTAATGGAAGGACCTCCAAGTGTCCTACATGGGGAGGGAGCAGACCTGCATCACCCGGGAGCAGGGCTGCCAATTTACTGGGACAAAATGGCTCTCAAGGGCAGGCATGACGAGCTCTGCTGCTGTTTTTGACTGAGGTGGCAAGGAAATTGAGCATTTGCCTTTAATCTAGTGGGACAGTTGATGCAGGTGGAGCAGGCACCTGCACAAAAACTTGTCCAAGGTGGGTCTGAAGGTGTTACAAGAGTGCTGGTGGACTGAGCCCTGGTCTCATCTGCATGGCTGTGAAACAGAGTGGGACAAGCGTCTCTGTAGGCTGGGTGCAAGTGACGGGATAGAGCTGGGATGTTACCCAAAGAGAAGGAAACATGCAAAGTGAGTCCCATTCTTCTGAGATGCTAGGACCTATCATGCATGAACAGCATTGAGGCATCACACATGGCCAGTAGCTTTCTTGAGCACATGGGGTTTGCTGGGTGCACAGTGGTGTATTTGGTACACCAGATGCAACGTGCCAGGCTTGCTGTAGAGAATGTCCACTTTGTGCAGTGGGAACAACCAGGATTTCCTGGTAAACATTGAGTTGTGCAGGGACAGTCTTTCTGGCTGGAAGAGGGGATGTTTCTAGGGAACAGCAGCTCTGCACTCTGTGCCCAGCTCCCTGCAAAATGAGGGTTCACTCCTCATCTCTCTGCTTTCCTCTGTGGTGAGCTGGGAGGCTGTGCTGTGGGGAAGCAGCTACTGATAATTGCATTGGGAAGAGGTTCAGTGCCTCTCACAGGGCCATGGATTGCACAGGGTGTATAAGGGCTGTTGGGTGGAAAGGGAGCACCTGAGTGGTGAGAAGAGAAAGAGCACAGGACATATTGGGATGAAGATCTGGTGAAGACATAGTGAGAGAGCAGAGAGTAAACCTCTGCTCAGTGCAGAGCAACATCAGTCTCACACAATGGTGCTTGGGCAGCTGTCACTGCCCCTGTGGCTGGAAAGCTGCAGAAATCCCGTTGACAAAGATCTGGGCAGGATGAGGAGTGGGGGTCTCAGTGCTGGAGCCTCCTGTACCCAAGTCTTGCAGCCTCCTGGAAATGATGAATGGTTGAAAGACTCATATTTCAGCAGATAGTGCAACTGCCCAGCATAATCACAGAATCATAGAATTGTCTAGGTTGGAAGGGACCTTTAAGATCATCTAGTCCAACCATCAACCTAACTCTGATTAAAAAAAACACCAACAAAACCCAAAAACACACCCACATCACCAAACCATGTCTCTAAGCACTATGTCAACCTGTCTTTTAAATACCTCCAGGGATGGTGCCTCAACCACCTCCCTGGGCAGCCCATTCCAATGTCCGATCACCCTTTCAGTGAAAAAAATTTTCCTAATATCCAATCTGAACCTCCCCTGGCACAACTTGAGGCCGTTTCCACTTATCCCGTCACCTGTGACTTGGGAGAAGACACCAAACACCCTGGCTACACCCTCCTTTCAGGGAATTGTAGAGAGTGAGAAGGTCTCCCCTCAGCCTCCTTTTTTCCAGACTGAACACCTCCAGCTCCCTCAGCCTCTCCTCATAAACCTTATTCTCCAGACCCCTCACCAGCTTCATTGCCCTTCTCTGGACCCGCTCCAGCACCTCAATGTCTTTTTTGTGGTAAGGGGCCCAAAACTGGACACAGCACTCGAGGTGGGGCCTCACCAGTGCTGAGTACAGGGGGACCATCACCTCCTGAGTCCTTCTCACCACACTGTTCCTGACACAGGCCAGGATACCATTGGCCTTCTTGGCCACCTGGGCACACTGCTGGCTCATGTTCAGCCGACAGTTGACCAACACCCCCAGGTCCTTTTCTGCCAGGCAGCTCTCCAGCCATCCTGCCCCAAGCCTGTAGCGCTGCAGGGGGTTGGTGTGACCCAAGTGCAGGACCCGGCACTTGGCCCTGCTGAGCCTCATCCCATTGGCCTTAGTCCATCGATCCAGCCTGTCCAGATCCCTCTGCAAAGCCTTTCTACCCTCCAGCAGGTCAACACTCCCACCCAGCTTGGTGTTGTCTGTGAACTTACTGAGGGTGCACTCGATCCCCTCATCCAGATCATTGATGAAGATGTTAAAGAGAACAGGTCCCAGTACTGAGCCCTGTGGGACACCACTCGTGACCGGCCGCCAACTGGATTTAACGCCATTCACCACCACTCTCTGGGCCCAGCCTCCAGCCAGTTTTTAACCCAGTGGAGGGTCCTCCCATCCAAGCCATGGGCAGCCAGTTTCTCCAGGAGGATACTATGGGATGCAACTGCCTAAATGCAGCCCAGTTCAGTATATGATCTACAGGGCTTGGAAAATTGCAAATAAAATCAAATTGCAGCTACATTGCAAAACTCATGCCCAGCCAGCCTGAAGCACACCAAGCAATGTGGCATGGCCAACTGGGTGGGTGCCACTGGCCACTGGGGAGGCCCTGGGGGCCAGCTGCTGTAGGCAAATGCACCACTGATGGGGGATGCTGCACCCAGGCTGTGGCTGATGCAGAGGTGGCCATCACTCAGCACAGCCCTGCTGAGCCGGGGGGCTGCAGGTCAGCTCTTGGACAAGCCAAGGGAGTTAGAAAGGGTTTTCTAAAATGCTGCCTTCCAGCACTAATGGCATCATTAATCACTCATCCAGCAGATGGGGATGCTCAGTAACTCTTTCTGTCTTTGCAGATAAGATGCATGATGGGCAAAGAGATGCTTTTGGCCAGGGCAGGGGTGACTGGAGCCTCAGCCTGGCCCGGTCAAGGACCAGGCGGCTGCAGCTGGGGAGGTGTGACCGAGAGAGCTGGAAAATGGCAAAGCTTTGTGCATAAAGGATTCCTGCTGTGCTAATCACTCTTTTTTCTGGGCTACCACACCAGCAACTGCGGTCTTTCAAAGAGCACCTGAATCTCCCCAGAGAATGGCTTGAGGGTTGAGTTGGCTCCTGTGCAAACATGAGGCTGAGTCTAGCAGCAGGAGGGACCTCGATGGCACAGAGCTGGGGCCACCAGCCCCGAGCAGGTGGGAAGGTCACTGTGTGAGCTTTGCTCTGCGAAAACAGCTGAGGGAAACAGCAAGGAGGTGACACATAGGTGTCTGCTGTCCTGAGGGTTTTATCAGGCAAAGATGACCCAGGTTGTTGACCCTGGGATGTAGCCAGGGCCAGAGCATGACCCCTCGGGGTGCAATGAGGCAGACCCAAGGCTGGAGTACACAAAGGGTCAGAATCACCTCTCCTGGTATTCGAGTCTCAGAAATGTTGTGTTTGCTGCTGGGGCCAGGAGGGGAGGTGATGTTGAGTATAACCAGTTTGGTTTCTTGCTCCCAGTGCATGCTGAAAAGCTTTATTCTGAGTCCCTGGACTCAGGTGGAGACGACTAGCTGCTTCCTGAGCAGTTGGTAAGGTGCTTTGGGTCACCTCTTGGCACAGTGATGGATGAAGGAGCTGCCACTCAATGCTTGGATGTGCCCCAGGCTAGGAGCAGCAGAGCCACCTCCAAAGCCAGCTCAGTGACAGGAGTGACCCACAGCTGTAAGTCACCTGGAACTGGTGGTGAGCAAGCTGAAGGAGGGGGGAATCCTGGTGGGACCAGGGCTGGAGTGCAGGGTGAGGGGGTGGCATTCCCTGCCAGGCAGATGTTCTGCCATGTATTTTCCATGCTCCTCCTCCCCAGGATGCGGGAAGTGGACCTGGGCTGCGGGAAGGCTCTGCTCATCAAGGAGAGTGGCGAGTTCCACGCCGTGGGACACAAGTGTCCTCATTATGGGGCTCCACTGGTCAAAGGTCAGTCTGCATCACATCCTGGGAGACTAACCAAGGGCATCAAAGTGTTGGCACAAGATGGCCCAGTGTTCACTCAACTGTGCTGCCAGGCATGGGGCAGTGCTGTGCCACACGCTCAGCATCATCTTGGCATCTTCTTGCTGGAGGAAGGCATGGGCAGAAAGCTGGGGGTGCACAAACTTCCTGTGAGCTCTTTGCCACAAGTCTGGTTTGCTAGTGACCCCAGCTTGCCACTGCTGGTCACAGGGCTGGGGCTTCTTTGGGTGACTTGGGAGAACAAAATGGCACAGCCACCTTTAAAATTGGCGTCTGCTTCATTCTTCAGCTGGAGCTGAACCTCTCTTTGATGGTAGGAAACAGCTGCAACTCACTGTTCCCATGCAAAACTAGGTTTCATATTGTTCAGTTTATCGGTTCCCAGCCACTGAGGAGTTAGAATGTCTTAAAAGGAAAAAAAAATCACCTTATGATTTTTCAGGCCATGCAGTCTTAAAAAACTCCACAAAACCCCAGCTCCCTGTGAATCAAAGTCCTTTTTCTGGGAACAGGAGTAAGCTCTTTGGGCTGACGGGAACCTTTCAGTAGCAAACTTTCAGTAGCAAAAAAATTAATGCTCTTGGTGTTATTGATTGAAGTTGGATGAAGTACAGTGGTTTCCCATCTTGGCACTTAAAAAATACGCATCCTGGCAGTTCCTCAGCATGGGTTTTAGGCAGGTCCCTACCCAGAGTCTGAGTAATGGCAGCAGGCAGCGCTGGCCTGGCTGCACGCTAAAGTGTCTCAGCCAAGCTGGGGGCAAGGGGCACTTTGCCAGAGGTGGGATCCTGGGGGAGACAGCAGAGCATCCTGCTGAGTGCCCTTGGGGCTCTGTTGGCCCAGCAGCGGCGCTGGGTGCGGGTGGCCATGCGCAGCCCCTTGCCTGGGGCTAGCAGCCCTCTGAGTGGGGCAGAAGAGGCCCGCACTGCCCCGGTGGCCAGCGGAGGTGGGAGCCCACTTGCCTTTCAGAGACCTGTGGGCACATCCCTGGGAGTGGCTGCTCGCAGAGGGGTCTTGCTGGGGATACAGGACTTGCTGCAGGAGTAAGTGCGGGGGCTGCCCCTGCGTCCCCAGGTGTGGTGGGTGACGAGATGTGGCACCGCTCACTCTGCCCGTGTGTCGTGAGCCAGCTTTTCCAGCCAGGGAACACCAAAGTCCAAGGTAGCCTCTGAGCAAACACTTGGGAGGAGTAAACTCGTGGCTTTGGGTCTGTCCCGTGCTTTCCTGGCGGTGAGTAGGGTCCTTGCTGCACTGGGGTCTGCTCTGGAACATGCCTGCTCTAAATAAGTGATGCTCCGCTTGAGGCGCTGCTTGCTTCTGGTGCTCCTGGGGCTTGTGGAGATGACAGCGAGACCCTGGAGACTGCAGCCCCAGGTCCTGCTGGAGAGTGAGACTATGTCCCAGGCAGAGCAGGCAGCTTTGGATCTGTGCTCAGAGGTGCTGGACGGGCACTGTCAGCCACAGCATTTTAGATGGCATCCCTCAGAGAAGATCCCAGTTGGGTACTGCGTTCACCCTCTATCCCAAATGGCTGCTCCAGTCCCACATGCAGGTTAAGAGAACTCCACATCAAGTAGCCAAGATACTGTTGACCGTCCTGGTCCACAGCAGTTGCCACGAGTCCTATGGGAGAGATGACACCTCTAGGTAAAGGAGTGTCATAGGGACATGCTTGCAGAGTCTGAACATTGAAGCTGGTCTGCATGGAGCAGCACAGCTCCTTCTGCCGTAGGCGGCCTTGGGCAACAGTATTCAGCCTTCATGAGGTCAGCCTTGCTCAGCAGTGACATTCACATTGTGAAGAAGCTGAGGAGTCCACCATCATGGGGACAGCAGGAGGGAGACCTGGTCTCTGCCACCCCTGCCCTGGCCAGGTCATGACAGCTGGATCGTGGGGGGCTGCAAGCAGGGACAGGAGGGAGCTGCGGGGCAGCACCAACTCTACTCTGCCATGTTTCCTGCAGGGGTTTTGTCCAAAGGAAGAGTCCGCTGTCCCTGGCACGGAGCTTGCTTCAACATCAGCACAGGAGACATAGAGGACTTTCCTGGCTTGGACAGCTTACCCAGGTTTCAGGTGAGACCTTTGTTCTTGCAGCAGCAGAGGAACTCACAGAATCACAGCATGGTCTGTGTTGGAAGGGAAGCACCTAGTCCAGCCCCCCTGCAATGAGCAGGGACATCTTTCACCAGATTAGATTTCTCAGAGCCCCTCCAACCTGACCTAGAATGCCTCTAGGGATGGAGCATCCAAAATTTCTCTTGGTAACCTGTTCAGTTGTTTCACCACCCTCATTGTAAAACATTTCTTCCCTATGTGCAGTCTGAATCTGCTCTCTTTTAGTTTAAAACCATTAGCCCATGTCCTATTGCAACAAGCCTTGCTAAAAATTCTGTCCCCGTCTTTCCTATAGCCCCCCTTTACGTATTGAAAGACTGCAATAAGGTCTCCCTGGACCCTTCTCTTCCCCATGTTGGGCAATCCCAACTCTCTCAGCTCGTCCTTGATCAGAGGTGCTCAAGCTCTCTGACCTTTTTTATTGCCTCCTCTGGACTCTCTCCAACAGGTCGTTCTGATGTTGGGGGCCCCAGAGCTGGGGCCCTGGACAATCCAGGTGGGGTTGTCACCAGAGCATTGTAGCAGGGCAAAATCCCCTCCCTTGACCCACTGGTGATGCAGCTCAGGATGCAGGTGGCTTTCTGGGCTGCCAGCACACATTGTCAGCTCACATCCAGCTTTTCATCCACCAGTACGCCCAAGCCCATCTCCTCAGGGCTACTCTCAATCCCTTCATCCTCCAGCCTGTATTGATATCAGGGATTGCCCTGACCCAGGTGCAGGACCCTGCACTTGGCCTTGCTGAACTTCATGAGGTTCACATGAGCCCACTTCTTGAGCTTGTCCAGGTCCCTCTGGATGGCATCCTGTCCCTCTAGAGTGTCAGCTACACCACTCAGCTTGTTGTCATCAGCAAAATGGCTGTTTGCATTGGGATAAGCGTGGTCTTTTAAGGTACGGAGCAAACATTTTCCAAGCACATGCTGGGGTGGCCAGTGGCCAGTGGCACCTCACCCAGCTCTCCTTCCTCCCTGCAGCTCCCCTTGCACCCACCCATGGGCATCAGACACTTCCTGGGAACCTAAGGGTAGAGGTGGACAGTCTGGGTCTCTTGTCCAGGAGTGGGGTGGGACTGAAGAACAAGCCATAAGCCTGAGATACAGATCAGGTTTTACACTGACCATTGGTGCATAGTTGATAAGAGACAGGAGACATCCCACAGCCTTGAGCTGGGGTGAGCCCTGGCATGGCCTGAGCTGCTCTACAGGAGACCTGGTGAGATCACTGCTCCGTTCGTTAGCTGTTGCACAGAGGGAGTAATCGCTCTCTTCGTGCCAGAGGCACTCACTGGCCTGCAAACCGCTGCTGTTCTGTCACCCTCAGGTGAAGATTGAGAAGGAGAAGGTGTACATCCGAGCAAGCAAGCAGGTGAGGAGCCTCAGGCATCCCAAAATCAAGGCCCATACCTTTGCTTTTTGGTCTGTGTGCGTGGGGGTGGAGGGGAAATGCTTTTCTGTGGGCTTCGTGGCGGGGGAAGCAGGGCCTGAACAGAAGGATGTGTGAGCATCCAACATGGGTAAACCAAAGAAAGGTCTACCTGGCCCGGTCCTGTCCCAAGCAACAGCCTGAAGTTCGTATGGAGGCAGGAGGTGTTGTGTCCCCCTCCTGTCCTGCCTATGCTCCCCCAGCCTCCCTGCCAGACACCTAAGCTGGGGTGTCCATGGATTCAGGAGGTCTTTGTCCTGAACTTGTCCTGTGTTTCCTTAAGCCTGTAGCAACTTTTAATTTAGTTGGCCTATGGAAACAAGCCTCTTCCACCAGCTTTTTTGCCTTGTCTGCTGGGTCTGAATGCGGCACGGGGATGACAGAGGTCATCTGTGCTTCCTCTTGAGCCCAGACGTCAGCTCCTTTTGCTGGAGAGGAGCCTGGTCTGTGGGCAGGGATGGGTCTCATCCCCCCAGATAGTATGCAGAATGAAGCCCATTCAGAGCTGCCATCTTTCATTCCTCGAAAAGCCACCTTCTGATGCACATTTGCATATATGCATGTGTGAATCCAGCCACTCGGAAACAGCCAGACCATTACAGCACTTGGGTTAAATCTAGAGAGGTCACCTGAATGGCAGCAATTCTACTCCAGCTGGTTCAGGTGGGATGTGATGAGGAGGGTGAGCCTGTACCCTCTACCAGAAATGGATTTTGGCTTCCAGTGGCTGGCAACTGGGGGTCTGTGCAGCAGGGCTACTGTAGTGTGCTCTCATAGGTTGGACAAGTCCATCAGCTTCTTTGGATATCAGAGGTATACAAGCTCTGCTCAAGCACAGGATAGAGTTCCTGATAGGACTTCTGCATTTCCATCTCACCTGTTGGTTGCAGAATTGCACAATGACACACCTGGGCTGCTTTTTCTATTTTTTTTTTGCCCCCAGCTCTGTGTACCTGGATGAATTTGCAGAAGACAATGTTTTTGTTTTGTACCTTATAAGGGTGTATTGCACTGGATGGTGGAAAGGTATTTGGGTGAGCATGGATTTGGAGTCCTCACTGGGTACAAGGGTACAGTTGTTCCCTTTCTATCCAAGCTGTTTTATGACAATAGCGTAGTTGTCCCCACTCCTGCCCAGCTACCCAGGTTAAAGCTGAGAAAAGATAATGACTTTGCTTCTTGTTGTTGGTGGCATAGGCTCTTCAGACACAGAGGAGGACAAAGATGATGGCAAAGTGCATCTCCTTGAGCAACTATAATCTGAGCAGTACCAACGTGCTGATCATTGGTGCAGGTATGGGGTGGTGTGTGCTGGGACCGCTGTGCACATCCTCTCCTGGACGGGTGTGCAGAGGGAAGAGTGTCAGTGCACTGTGCACCTTCTGTTACTCCTCCCGAGTCCCTCCCTGTGCAACGGGTCAGACTCAGGCCTGAGTCTCTTTGTACTACACGCTGATGGTCCAAAGGTGCCCTGTACCTCTGGTCTATGGAGCTTTGTAGCTCCCCGTCACAGTCCTTTGTATTGGGTGCCCTGAACCACCAGGTTCTCTATGCCCTTCCCGGATACATCAGTAACCTCTGATTTCCACAACTGATAAGTGTAAAGTCCTCTCAGGTGTTCCTGTGATGCAGATACACCTTTTCTCTTGGAGCCTGCACATCTCTGTCTCATCCCATTGCAGCTTTTTGCAGATCCAAAGCTGTCACCTCAAGGGTCTTCTCTGAAGATAAATTCTTCTGTCTTCCCAGAAAATATCAAAACCTTGCATGAAACAGCAAAACTGCCAGGCTAGCTTTTCTTATGTCTTGTTCCAGCTCTGTTTATGTAGTGCAATTTTTGTAGAAAGCCCAATGGAGTGAGTTTGCCTGTTTCTGGAATGAGTTGGATGCTAGGCTGGACCATGTTGTGGTGAAATAGAGAGTGAGAGGAGGACACAAGCTGTCCATTGTTGGACCTGGGGCTGGGAACGAATGGCTGCCCCTGGCACACGGGTTGTTCTTTCATGATTACAACCCCCAGGTCACCAGATCCAAGCTGTGGAGATGGGGAGCACACTGCAATCTCCTGCTCCTGCCATGTCAGTTGCAGCTTGCAGCCTGAGCAGAGAGGAAAACCAGCCTGTCTGGATTTTCCCTTACTGCTGGGTAACATTTTTCCCTTTCTTGCACCCCTGCTGTTTGTTGACTGAAAGTCAGGGTGGGACACTGCTGCTCCCTGAGGTCAGCTGGGCTGTCCTGGTGTGCGGCAGGGATGGATAGTCGTCAAGATCCTCAGCCGGGGCACTCCACAGGCAGTGTTAGCCATTGCTGAAGGAACTTTCTCAGACTTGACCAGCTAAATTTACAGGTCTGTTAAGAGCGAGGTCTGTTCTGGTGGGTGGGAAAGGAGATTTTAAAGCTACGGTTGTGAGGAAGAAGTGTTGGGAAGAAATCTGTCCTGCCCTGCAGACAGGACCAAGACCCAGCCATACGCAGCACAGCTGAGGGCAAGCGACTATGTCCCCTTGCTCATGTGATGGTCATCCTGGCATCAGCGCAGCATCTGTCCTGGCTCAGCATGCTGCAGACAGCTTCCATGGGATGTCCACCCACCTGTCCCTTCTTCCACTGTCCCCCACCTCCATCAACAGGAGTGATTTGTTAACGGACCAAGCCATGATACTGTCCAGGTCCATCTTCATTCATTGGTATTACAGAAACTGCGGCCCCAGTAGCACTTATCGTTGAGAGAAGCTTCTTTAGTTGTGAAGAGACTCAGGACTTCCCTCTTGAGCTCTCAAGCCTCACCAGTTTGGCCAGGGAAGAAGGGACATGCCCATCAGGCTGTCTGGATGCAGGGGGACAGCATGCCCCAAGGCAGCTTTTTGTTTGATTTAGCCTTTTTTATTATGTTTAAAAACAAGCAAACAAAAAAACCTCAGAGAAATTGCATGCAAAATCCTCTACATGCAACCAACACTTCGGCTGTGAAGGATGCAGGTCTCCCTGCCCTCCGTGTCTGGCTGTAGATTTACCAGGAGCTGAGTGCTCAGACCCTTCCCTGACCAGGGGAGTGCAAGGGCCTGAGTGTCTGCCCATGCCCCTGAGCTTGGAAGGTGCGTAGGCTTTGACAGCACTCCTCAGGTGTGCTTTTTGGGGGTTTGTGTGAGTTTAGGGACAGACAAGTCCAGCAGAGGATTAATGTCATGCTCCACAGACCAAGGGTCCCTCCTCCTGCCTGATGCATCCGCCCCGACCGGCTTCCCCTGCAAGCTGGTTGACTTGGGAAGGGACGTGAAGTCAGGCCAGGGCTAGTGGAGATGGTGATTTTGGTGTCAGCCCTGGTGGGGTTTAGGAGCAAAGGGTTCAGACATTCAAGTGCCCCATACACATGGCTGCCACCAGTCTTCCTTCTCCCGTAGGGGCGGCTGGACTGGTCTGTGCAGAGACCTTGCGCCAGGAGGGTTTCTCAGACAGGATTGTGATGTGCACAATGGACAGACACCTGCCCTATGACAGACCAAAGCTCAGTAAGGTTTGTATCACTTTGGGTATGTCTCATTCCTTCCCAGTTTTAAAATTTGCCCTAGAACTTTTCCCTGCTGTTACTCATTGCAGCAGCGTGTCGCTTCTTTCTGATTTGTCCTGTCTCTTTTCCTTTGGATTTTCTTTTCTGTTGTTGACTGAGATATGAAACACAAAAGAGGAGTTGTTCGCGCTTGGAACTAAGAGTACTCCAGCACAGGAACAAGGGCGTTCTTCATAGGGCTAGCAATAGCTGTCCTGGCCAGCTCGTACCTGAATGGATCTTCTTCTTATGTTTCTGGATCAAAATCTTTAGGGCAATGGAATGGGGCATGTGAAAAAATTGCACTGTTTGCCAGGTTCTTACTGCCTGGCGATGCTCCACGCCATAATTATTATGGTTATCGGTCATCGTCACAACTTGGTAACTTGATCGCAGTGCAAAGATCACTTTTTCTGGCACACATTCCATTCCGCATTCCAATTTGTAGACACAGGATGATCTTCTAATCACAGTATTTATTACTGATTCCTTACTTAATATCAGACAGCAGCTCAGGCCCGACAGCAGCATTTGATCTTGAAGCTTGGAGATAACATCAGAACAGGCGGTGTGTGTATTCCCTTTTATGTCAGAGATGCTTATCTATGGGGGTTGGTACTCTGCAATCACAGCATCTAACTCTGCTCCCAGCCCCAAGGCAAAGTGATTTTCAAATGTGACTTTCTTGATAGCATTCAAGCCATTTCTGTGCTTGGACAAGACCTGCTTGGGCTGAGGAGCAGCTGGCTGAAACCTGCATCCAAGAGTCACCAAGGTTGTGCTGGGGAGCTCAGAGAAGCTCGCGGTCCCTGTCCCAGCCAGGCAGCTCTCTGAAACACTCATTTCCGCTGTGTGAGTCTTAGACTGCTTTTTCCACTCTCTGTTAAATAGTAAGAACATCTCACATGCCACAGATGTTATGCATGGTTTCTTAATTTTTCCGCTAATCATATCTGGCTGTAGTTTCTTTTGGAAGGTGCAGAAAGCCCATGGAAGAGACGGCAGAATTTTTGAGAACAAGCTAGAAAAGAAAAGGGGATTTTTCTTCATAGAATCATAGAACCATAGAATGGTTAGAGTTGGAAGGGACCTTAAAGATCATTGAGTTCCAACCCCCCTCCCCTGGGCAGCCACACCTCCCACTAGAGGAGATGTCATAATCCAAATGTGAGTGGGACTAACCCTGGAAAGAGTCATTAGAAGAGGATGTTGTGGTTTTGACCAAATTGACCAACCGGAATGACAGATGGCCCCTCCCTCCCCCTCCTAAGGAAAAGAGAGGAGAGGAAGAGGGGGAAAAAAAAAATTATGAGTTTAGAAAAAGACTAAACTACTTTAATGAAAATATAAATAAATAATAAAATAATAATAATAAGAAGAAGAAGAAGAAAAGGAAGAAAAAAGAGAAATAATAATAAAAAAACGTATACAGTGTATACAAAACCGTATCAAGCTCCCAGGATGATCATCACGTCACCAGCAGGCGCAGGGGAAGGTCCCAGGCTGGACTTGGTGATGGACAGGAGCCGGATTCCGGATCTGGAGTCAGGAAGGCTCGTATTGGGATCAAAGGATAGATGAACACACAGGATCCTCCTTGGACGTTGGCCATTGAAGGAAGAGAGTTGACCCTTTGATCCCTCAGCTTTTATACTGAGCATGATGCGGATGGGATGGAATACCCTGTTGGTCAGTTTTGGGTCACCTGTCCTGTCCGGTCCTCCCTGCAGGTGGGACCCCTCTACGGTTTTCCGCTTCCGACCCTCCAATGGGGCAAATAACAAATTTGCCTGACCTTGGTTGTTATAGCAATAAGTATAACCAAGGGCCTCTCTGCACACCATTCCTTGGTATAATCAGGTCTTATCACTGTGAGAAAGAACAGTTTCTGAACAATAAGCTGTTAATTTCAGAGTTTAGTTAGTTAGAAGAGGCCCAGCTAAAAAAGTAAAATTACTGAACAGAAAATTAATTCTGTTTTACCTCAAACCAGGATAGAGGAGCACATAAAGCTGTAAGGAGCAGACTTCTTGCCACCTGAAACTGCAGCATTGCCTTTCCTCTGCCTTGCTGAACATGCTATCAATCCGTCCCGGGGCCCTGCTGGACTGTTCCTCCATTTCCCCTTTGGACCGTCACCTGCTCCTTGGTGTGCTGCAATGTCCCTGTTACCGTCTCTGAGGAGCAGCAAAACCCATGGTGGTTGTGCACTGCGCTCCCACACACCGACATGGGGGCCATCGCTCCCAAGCCACGGGGTCAGATATTCCTCTCTGTAAATGCTGGGAGTTTGAAGAATTTGCAGTAAAACCCTGCACCTGCCTCAAGTCATAAGACCCGGGTATCTTCCGAGCACAGGGTTATCTGAAGTTGCAGAATGTCCTGCAGGGCTCATCCCAGCCCCTGACTGAACCAACTCCAGGGAGAAGCACCTTGCACATCCATCGCTGGGGGCAGATGGTGAAGCCCTTGGTTCCTGCATCCCCTGTCCCCCTTGGATCAAGCCCAAACGTCATACCTGTGTGGCACAAGCAGATGCTGCTGCTGCTTGGCACTGTGTGATATGTTGCAGGGCTTGACCATGGCATGTGTGGCCATGCCCGTCCCCACTGTGATGCAGGCAGGGAGGGATGCACTGGAGCATGGAGTAGCCTGCACACAGATCCCTTGGTGGTCTGTTTGTCATCAGCCTATGTCTGAGCTTGTGTCCACAGTGTTAGGAGGACAAATGAACTTGAGCTCAAATATGAGCCCAGCCCTGTGAGTAAAGATGATGTAGGACTTGCCCAAGTACCAGAGAAGACTGGAAAGAGCAGGAACCTTTATCTTGCAGCTAAAAATAAGTGGATATGGGCCACATGCCACTGCTTCAGCTTTTGAGGGAAATTGTGCTGCGTAACTTGAAAGTGTTGCCCTTGCTGTGTTAATGCTGATTGTTCTTATTGGTCTTTTAACTTCCATTTCCCCTGGCAACTGGTTGTTTTCCAAATAATGGTGCTTTTCTTTTGCTCCTATGAACCTGTGTGTGTGATGGGGAGCTGCAGTTAAAGCTGCTTTGCAGACCCTTAGAAGCCTTGCCACCCCCGTGCCAAGCAGGCAGAGAAGGAACCAGAGCCCAGTTCAGCATCTTGTGATAACTCTTATTTGAACAGGCTTTGATTCCAGCCCACGTAGAGCAACTCTTAACCCGTGCCATAAGGACTGACTTCAGACTACCACTAACTTGGGCTCATGATAGGCGTTTCTCCATTTGCCTGTTTGATGCACAGCAGTTGACAGAAAAATGGTGGGTTTTTTTGCAGTCAATGGATTCCCACCCAGAGCAGATCGCCCTGCGCCCCAAGGAGTTCTTCCGCACCTATGACATCGAAGTCCTGACGGAAATGCAGGTAGGGAGAGTCCTACGCATACCTGCAGGTTGTCTTCTGCAAGTGCTGGTACTCAAAGTCAGTGTTTAGGAAATGTGGTGCCTGTCTCTGCTCTTGGCTCACTGGGTGCTGTTGTAGAAACGTTGGGTCTCCTCCAGCCCCTCCTGTTTTATGCCCCGGTGCAGATTGCCTGTGGTTGTTCAAAACCACAGTTTATGCAGTTCATCCCGCGGCAGGAAGGACACTCTGTGCAAACTGTGGTGACCATTGTTTCTTACCTACCATTTGTGAGCATCCTCATGTGGATTTGGGGTGACCAACTGGTCTCTGATTAGGATAATCAGCCTGCAAACAGTGCAGACAGTGACGGTTTAAACATCTCTCTCCATTTTTCTATTTGTACCAGAACTTCAAGGATTTGTGAAAAGGCAACTAGCAATATTAAAGATCTGGGTTTTCTAAGCTGTGGACAGGAGTACAGGGGACTAAAACCTAATTGACATGTTGGTTGGGCTGGGAGCTCAGTGAACATCTGGGATTTCATCTCTTAACATCATTTAGGAATGATTTCAGGTTGCAGCTGTGGATATCAAGAACAAGACAGCTGTGTTCAAGGATGGATTCAAGATGGAATACAACAAGCTGCTGATAGCGACTGGAAACACGTAAGCTATGAACAAACATTTTAAAGATCAAGAGAAACTGTTTTATCTGAGAATGCGCTTGTGCCCAGGGATAAGGAGTCAGCTATGGCGGTTGGATTTGGACAATGAATTTGTCTGCAAGAGTGATTGCAGAAATGGCAAGGAACACCTATTGGACATGTCTGTATATACCTATATCTGTATCTGTATGATATATATCTCTATCAAGCTGTGCTGGGTATGTCTGCTCAGCCAAAGATAGAAAGTATCTGTGTCACCCAAGAGTCACCCAGAAAACAGGTAACCACCAGACATAGGGGCTGGTGGGGCAGCTGTGGGATTTGCTCCCTGGGGTGTCTCGTGGTCAGTGTTAAAGTCAAAAGGGTATTAACAAAAAGTACCCATTTAAGCAGTGGGGGTGCACGGGCTGTTTGATGTTAAAGAAACTGATAGAAAAATGAGATTTGAAAAGGTGGAGGAATTTGTCAGCAGCACACTGTGCTTTTCCCTGGGGACCAGCTCAACAGTGTATGGGAGAGACTCGGGAAATTCCCACAGAGGAAATTCCCATCATCTTAGTATATGAAAATCAGTGCCCAGGACCTTGGTGACAGAGGATGCAGAGAAGACAGAGTTATAGTGCCTTCTTTGCTTCAGTCTTTACTGCTCAGGAGTAAAGGAAACAGAGAAAGTCTGGATGACTCACAGAATCACAGAATCTTCTAGGTTGGAAGGGACCTTAAAGATCATCTTGTCCAACCGTCAACCCAATTTTGACAAAAATAAACACCCACACAACAAACAAAAAACAACACCATCATTAAACCATATCTCCCAGCACCACATCAACCCGTCTTTTGAACACCTCCAGGGATGGTGCCTCAACCACCTCCCTGGGCAGCCCATTCCAATGTCCGATCACCCTTTCAGTGAAAAAATTCTTCCTAATATCCAGCCTGAACCTCCCCATGCGGAACTTGAGGCCATTTTCTCTAGTCNTGTCTTTTTTATGGTAGGAAGCCCAAAACTGGACACAGTACTCAAGGTGGGGCCTCACCAGTGCCCAGTACAGGGGGACCATCACCTCCTGAGTCCTACTCGCCACACTGTTCCTGATGCTGTTGGCCTTCTTGGCCACCTGGGCACACTGCTGGCTCATGTTCAGCCGACCGTTGACCAACACCCCCAGGTCCTTTTCTGCCAGGCAGCTCTCCAGCCATTCTGCCCCAAGCCTGTAGCGCTGCCTGAGGTTGTGAAGGAAGGCTTTCCCTTGGTTGACGAGGATCAAGTTTGAGATCAATTAAGTAAACTGGATATCCGCAAGTCCATGGATCCTGATGGGATGCACCCATGAGTGCTGAAGTAGTTGGCAAAAGTCATTGCTGGGCCACTCTTCATCATTTTGAAAGGGCCAGGAGAACAGGCGACATGCCTGAGGGCTGGAGGGAAGCCAATGTGTTAAGATGAAAATGAGGGGTTCCAGCTCCCTTTCCTTGTGCTCTAACACCAAGGCACAAAAGAAAGTAGGAGAAATGCATCCCCTGCAAAATTTATCATCCTGGGAAGTGATGCTGTAGAACAGCCAGAGCAGGAACTCCTGCTGCAATCGTGTGTGCCACCAGTAACAGCAACAGCCCTACCGAGTGCTCACAGCTGGTGCTGGAGTGTGCAAGGCTGCAGCCAAAATGCCATCTACATCAGTCACCTAATTACGCTCAAAAGAGGATTAAGCCTTTGGCAACAATTTCAAAATGCTTATGCACAAGCTCCAGGTACACCGGATAAATGTTTTTGAGGTACCTAAATTATTTATGATTGTCTGTCCCATTTCCAGATGTGAGTCGGGTATTCAGGGGCCAGATATTTAAAAATAGATAGGCTCTAGTAAGTGCATGGGGAGGACGCGATTGAACTGCTACAGCATCAGCGGTGTGCCCAGTCCTCTGGGCATGGATAGTGGAACTTACATCTGCCGAGGCTTATGAAACTTTCAATATCTGGCTCCAAAGTGTCTGCTGGAGGACAGAGTGAGTTTTTTGTGTCCCATTAAACTTGTGAAAATTTTACAACATACCAGCAGTTAAGCACAAGCTCACAAAGCAGTACCCGCCCTGTGCTGAGCTGCATTATCCTGGGAGGGAGTTCACCCCAGCCTGTGAGTACCACTGGGCCATGAATGGGGACAGGGGCAGCCACCAAGCAGCCCCTACTGCCCCAGCATTCATAGTCGTGCTCTGGCCATTGTCCACCAGCATTTGGAATTTTCTGTGTTATGTCTCCAGCCCAGAGAAAGGTGAAGAAAGGAAAGGCTGAGATGCTGCTGGAGCCATGGAAAGGGGGTCTGCAGCCCCAATTGCCACCACGGGGCTCAAGAAAAGCGCCTGTATTGCCCTCAGTTTGTGTTTTTCAGGCCCAAAGCTCTCAGCTGCAAGGGCAAGGAGGTGGAAAACGTTTTCAACATCCGGACACCCGAAGATGCCAACCGTGTCGTGAAGCTGGCCACAAGCAAGAATGTGGTCATTGTGGGAGCATCCTTCCTGGGTGAGCGCTCGCTCTGTGGCTGTCTACATCTTCCTGTAGATGGTCGAGTTCCTCGCCCAGTTTGTTACTGTCCAGTTAGAGGTAATCCCCCCCATCCTCCCCACCTCCAAACTAGACCTCAGGGTAGACCTCCAGCTCCAGGTGGGTGATAAGGACATTTCCTTGCTGAAGAAGCTGGTATTAGTGATGAGATTGGGGTGTTCAGCTTGCATGGTCACAAGTATTGCTATCCCACTCTGAATAGCATACGACAAGTCCACTGCTGGTGCTTGGGTAGTTTCAGACTGGCTGTGTCCACATTTGGCTTCAGCTGGGAGGGTCTTGTTCATAGGTGAAAGCCTGTGGATTTATTTCTCTTTTACTTTTTAGCAGGTGAATGTTTACAATACACAGGAAAAATGTTATAGTTCCTTTGATCTTTTTGCTTGATATGGTTCTAACAAAATTATTGTAGGTCCTGAAAGCCTTAAGCATAAATGGTTATTAGAAAGGGAATTTCTTATAAAATGTTCAGTATTTGTTTTTCTTATTTTCAAAAAAGAATTCCTGTTTTAATGGTTCAATCAATCCCATCTACAGAAAAGCATATGGGGGGGCGGCAGGCAATTGCAAACTGCAGATCATCAAAAAGATCTGTTTCCAAAAAAAGATAGAAAATGTCTTGGTGAAGGTCCCCATGCAATTGCCAGCACCAAAACTGTCCCATTCTGATCAGAGAAAACAGCTAGGCACAGCCCACAGCTCATTACCTCTGCTGAGACAGTCCCAGCCGTAAGAGGAAGGTTTCCCTCATCTGATGTCCATTGCTCCAAGTGATACTTCTTCCCAGGGCACTTTGGGACTTCATCATGGCCAGTCCCTCCCTTTGGTCTTTGAAACCTGCGTCTAAGAACAATTGCCATAAACCTCACCTGAAATGGTGTGGCCCCTTGTGGCCACTAGGACTGGTGGCACCCCAGATCTCCTAGTAGAGCAGCTCCAAGCTCCCCAGCCAGGAACGGGCAAGGCTACTCCTCTGCTGTGGTCAGTACTGAGGACACAGGGCAGCACTGGCTTTGTTCCTACGGCCACTCAGACCTGCTTCTGTTCCCCAGGGATGGAGGTGGCTGCCTACCTCGCAGAGAGGGCCCACTCGGTGTCCCTGGTGGAGCTGGAAGAAGTTCCCTTCAAGAAGTTCTTTGGGGAGAAGGTTGGCCGCGCTGTCATGAAGGTGAACTCACTTTCCCATCTGGGGTATGGTTTTGGTGACAAAGTGGGTTCTGCTTGTTTCTTTTATTGCACTAATTAATTTGTTATTTGATGATTATTGATTAATCTGTGGTGGTAGCAGTCACTAGAAAGAAAGAATGGACTGTGTCTTCCCTCTCGTGGTCCAAGTGGTGTAGAGCACCTTCTTCTGGACACGTCAGGGATGGAGGTGGTGCCAACCTCCTTTGCAACATGGATCAAGACGAGCAGGGGAGTGGGCAGGGCAGTGCAGGAGGCACAGGGACACCAGGAGTGGGGGTGGTTCAGGGTCCTGACGTTCCCTGCTCTGTCCCATGTCCCCCCTCCAGATGTTCGAGAGCAACAGGGTGAAGTTCTACATGCAGACAGAGGTGTCGGAGCTGAGGGAGCAGGAGGGCAAGGTAGGATGTGGGCAGGGGCTCCCTGGGGAAGCCGTTTCCTTTGCCCCTGGGGTTTTGCCCTCTATTCTTTCCTAGCCCCTGAAATTCATATTCCTGCATTTAGCCCCCAGGAGCAAATGTGTTCCAGCCACGGTGTGTGGGGTGGTTTCATTGCTCCCACCCTCTTCCTGCTGCCTTTATAAAGAATTATGGTCAACTTGCATGTCAAAAATGAAGTGAGCTGCCAGCTTGGCTTGCTGCTGCTGCAAGGTTTTGGGTTTTTTTTGGTCTCTAAAATAATGCCCCTCTGTGTCCCATGCAGCTGAAAGAGGTTGTGCTGAAGAGCGGGAAGGTCCTGCGCGCTGACGTGTGTGTGGTTGGTGTTGGTAAGGGCCATCTCTGTGGGCATGGAGCCCGGGTGGAGGAAGAGCTGGGGGGGACACGCCAGCTATGGTCCCCAGGGCTGAGGGGCTGGGGATGCTGGTGGTGATGTTCCAGTCCCACTCGGCTGCCACACATGAGTCTGCACAGCAAAGTTAAAAAAGGCCTTTCTAGAGCCTCCACCCCAGAACTGAAAATATATTTGGAAAATAGTAATGTTTTCTTTTTTTCCAGAAAAAAAAACCCCATTGAAACCAACTTCATTCTCTCAAGTTGTTTTTTTAAAGTCTCCTCAAATTGAACTTTTTTCTTTTTCTTTTTCTTTTTTTTTTTTAACTGCTGCCACTGCTGTAGAATAGGGTATTTTTCTCCTTTACACTTGGGGTGGGGGGGGAAATCCCTTTCTCACTCTGTGACTTTTCAAAATGTTGTGGACTGAAAGAATCACAGAATTAGTTTAATTCTGCTTTTGTTGTTTTATTGACTACTCTAATTTGTGGAGGCTAGAGGAAAAAGAGATCAAGAAGGGAAAATGAAAGCTGAAGAAAAGGTACAGACTAGGGGGAGGCAGAGGAAACCCAAGGGCTCCCTTTTAAATGTGTTTTTTTCAAAACATCTATATAAGAGAAGTGGATTGAAAATTATCTTCAAGCATTAGAAGAAGGTGATGACCAGGTTACAGCGGTGCAACGATGGCTTGGGGAGCAGGAGGGACCTGGGAGCAGAGGGTCATGTAGCGGGGACTATTTAGGGTGCCTGGCTCTGCTCCCCACTGCCTTTCCCCTGGGGCAGATGGGCTGTCTGGGCAGGGGGAAATCTGCTGGCCCCTCCGTGGGGGCTGTGGGGATGCCCGGCTACTGTGCTGGCAGCCCTTGCCTTCTCCCACAGGTGCAGTCCCAGCGACGGGCTTTCTCAAGCAGAGTGGCATCAACATTGACTCCAAAGGCTTCATCGTGGTCAACAAGGTGAGCCTGGAGGGCAGCGCCCACTGGAGGGGAAAGGAGAAGGAGCTGCACGGACTCCTCCAAGTTGAGCTTACCCCAGGCTCTGAATTGCTGTCGCAGGGGTGGTTCCTCCTCTGGGATGCTGGGGGCATCACGCTGGAGTGCCTGGGACCCCCTTCGAGTGACGGGTTTGCAAATATCAGCCCTGGGTGCTGTGGAGGGGTCCAACTCTGAGCTGTCCTGGAGTGCTGTGGATATTCTGGGGGGAAAGAAATGGAGAAAGATCCACCTTTTCAAGGATCCCAAAGGATCTTGTCTTTCCTCTCCCCCTCGCAGTGACTCTGGTGTTGGTACTGATGAGTGGTGTGTACCGTGAGTGAGGAGCATGTTGGGACCTCTGCTCCAGGGGCTCATTGTCACCTACCCCTGCACTTACTGCTCATGCGTGCAATAGGACCAGTAGATCCCAATCTTCTAAGAGGGGCTCCAGGACTCCAGTCTGTGTTGTAACCCCACTGGCAGAGGGATGCTGTGGGTTCCTGCCTGCATGGTCCACTTTGAAAGTGAAGAATGCTAGATTGAATCCCACCCAGGGGTCCCACAGCCGAGCAGAGGTTGTCCATGTGCCCTTGGGGACCGTGGTGGCTCTCAGGAAGGTCCCTGTTTGCTGTAGGGCGCAAACCCCACCCGTGTGCACTTCTGCTTCCCCACTGCAGATGATGCAAACCAACATCCCCGGAGTCTTTGCAGCCGGTGATGCTGTCACATTCCCGCTGGCCTTGAGGAATAATAAGAAGGTGAACATCCCTCACTGGCAGATGGCCCATATGCATGGTAGGTGCTTTTCAGTCCCTTCATTTTGCGACAGCAAATTGCTTACGGAAAAGAGCCTTTTTCAGATCTCCAGGAAATTTCCAAGCCCTCTAGCGAGAGGAAGGGAGAACTGCCAACAGGGAAATAGGGTAGTTGTAGTAAACATTTTGAAACATGTTTATTTTATCTTGTCAGCCTTCTTGATATGCGTTGCCTAATGATGCCTTATTACAAACACAGAGGTGCCCAGGGACAGGCTTTCCCATACCTTGTGTGCTCCCTGGCATCTGCAGTTGCTGCAGGAGCCTGATCTTCTCCTTGCCCTGGGACATTTAGGAGCTCACACCCTAATGTTAGTTTGGGCTTACATCCCAAGCTGTGCTGCCCACGATGCTGGGCTGGCCCAGGAGCATGCTGCAGAGCTGAGACCTTTCTCCTCTCCACGCCAGCAAGCCTGGAAACTCCCAAGCGTGAGCTTTTCAAGGCCACAACCCTATGGGGAGGTTGACCTCTGGGTGAGTGGCCTGGGTGAGAGGTTTTGAAAGCACACCTCCAAAGTTAGCCTTTGGACACAGATCCCTTGAGTGCTGGTCCAACCATGCCTCTGTGGCAGGGCTCTACCCCAACCGTCTCCATGCCCCCAGGGGGTTCATCTGTCCCATTCCTGTCTGTGGTGGGAGTTCAGCAAGCTCTCAGACCTGTCACTGTTGCAGAAGCTGGGTTGAATCAAGCTCATGAGCACATTGGTCATGCCAGTGGAGGTGATGAGTCAGTAGGAGCTGCACTGCCGGGGAGGAGTCTGAGCCCAGCCTTGGATGATGTGATGCATTTCCTTGTTGTTGTTTGTTGCTGTACGAGATTTTATGAGCTTAAGCAGGTCTTGGTTTCCCTGGACTCTGGGATTGGAGATGTCAATGCTGTGCTGAGACCACAGCACTTGCCCCAGTGGGGACTTTCCTTGTTTATTCTGCTGCTTCTCTCTTCCAGGCCGTATAGCTGCACTGAACATGCTGGCCCACGGCACGGAGATCAGCACAGTCCCGTATCTGTGGACTGCTATGTTTGGGAAGAGCATCCGATACGCAGGTAAGGGGCTCCACAGTGCTGCTGTAGAATTTGTTCTAGCGGAGATGTCCTGGGATAGAGAAACCACAGCCACCTCCCTTGCTGTGACCCCTCCATGACAACCTCTGCCTCGGGTCTGCTTCCCTTCCTGGCTCCGGAGGGGTTTGGTGTCTCCTCTGAAACCCCTCTGCTTGTGGCCATGGGGTGCAGGGCTACAGGGATGGCTGTGGTTGCAGGGGATGGTGCAACGTGAACAGAGATTGCCTCCTTGAACTTGCACTTCTCTGAAAGAAGGGGTGCTTCTTGGTACCACCATCTTCCAGTGCTGCTCTCTTGGTGACTGCAGGATGCTCTTTGTGTAGCTCTGGACTGAAACACTCTGTCTTAGGAGCTAGAGCTGTTTCTGAATCCACTGCTTCTTCTCTGCCTTCCAGGCCATGGGGAAGGATTCGATGATGTCGTCATTCAGGGAGATTTAGATGAACTGAAGTTTGTGGCATTTTATACCAAGTAAGCATTTCTCTTCTCTACATTCCTACACAGGCATTTGTCTAAGCCTGTTCTGCTAGGCTGGAAAATATTTTTGACAGAGCTTCTGTCAGTTGGGTTTGTTCATCTCTGGACACTGAGGTTGCAGGACATTAATAAAAGGTCCTAGAGAAATGATGTGCTAAGCATAAAGCAAGTTAAACTGGTCTTTGGATCTAATGTCTCTGCCAGATGTAAGCACTGTGTCTGTTCATGTGCTATCTGAGAGCAGATAATGGCTTCTATTAATTTGTTGCTGGCAATTCCCATCAAAGATTTCCTTCCCATCTCATCACTGTGTTAATAATTTGTGACCAAGGCTGGACTGGGACCACAGACACCACTGTTCTTGCTGCTTGTTTGACAAATTAAGCTCAAAAAACTCTTCTATTATCAAGCTGTGAAGGTTGTCAAGAGTTCAGGAGCTGTCATTACACCTGTAGTGAAACCCAGCTCTCCCCAGGCTGGGAGCCTCTCTGGGAATGTTTTTCTGAGGTGTGTTGACACCTGGGATGTGTTGCCTCTGCTGTTCTTGGGCCACACTGGCTGTTTAGACTGACAAGACTGTGCACCGTGAATTTATCCCCAAAATATTTGCCGCTGTTTATTCTTTGTCCCATCCTCATCTGAGATCAATAGCCACAGAGCCTCCTCACGCCTGGAGACAGAGGGGATTTCTTGAAGTGCTTTGTACTATTAAGGATGGGGAGAGTGAAGCCAAGGACATGAAGGTCTGCCCGGCTCAGCAACCAAATGGCTCAGCAGCAGCGTTTGGGCAGGAATCAGGAGGGAACTCTGGTCAGGACCCAGTTCCTGCTCTGCAGAGATCATCTCACCAGGGCTCGCTGCCCCCTTGTCCCCTGCCCAATGTCCCTTACAACCCACCCTCCATGTCCCCTCCCTGAGGGTGGCCGCTTGCCCCCATCACTCCAGGACAGAGCCTGGCAGTGGGATGTGTCCATGGGGCTTGGAGAGGTGCAGGGTTCACTTCATCGCCCTTTGGCAGGAGCCAGCCGGGTGCCCAGCACTCATCCTCCTTCTCCTGGTGCCTCTGCACCTCAGTTTAAACCTGCTGCAGGCCATGGGACTCCACACCCGCTGGCACCTGGGGGCCCTTTGCACGTGGAGGCAGCGCTGAGCTTGAGGGCACCTTTGCCAAAATTGCCTGAAAGGGTGGGTTTGTGCCAAGGCACCACCTGTGCTGCAAGAGGACATTGCTACAGCCACGGGGCTGTCACTCCCCCCCGCCTCGATGCTTTGAAGTGCTTTTAAAGCACATAATGGCCAAAGCAGCATTTCAAAATACAGTTTGCTCACTGAGTGTGAGCCAAGGGAAGATAAAACCCCTTTTTTTGGCAGTTTTGCTGCAGTGGTTTGCAGAGTTGTGTGGACTTTTGCCACTGCATGCCCTGTGAAGCTGCTCCGCAGCCCCTGCTCTGCCCCATCCCGGGTGCCCCGTCCCTGCTGTCCCCAGCTGCGGCAAAGGCAGCACCACGGGGCTGGCCATCCATGGGCTGCACTGGCACCACACGTTTCCTTCCAGCATGTAACCTTTGAAACCTCTATTCCTCCTTTCCACATCAGAGCATGTAGCTGTTTATCCCAAGCCTAATTAGAAAGGAAATGTCAGATTGCTTTATAAACATCTGTAGAGCCTGTTCAAAAGGAAAGCCCCAAGCAAGGTGCATAATCCCTGCTCGGTGCAGTGGTCCTGTGCTCAGCGGCTGCTGGGGGGAGAGGGCAGCCTGGGCAGACCCTCTGGCACACGGGAGAGCTGGGCTCAGTGGGGGGCAGCTCCCCGGTGGGGCTCCACTGCTGAGCACCGTCTTGTTCTGCCATCCAGGAGGGGCTACCAGAGATGGCTTTTGGGTACCAGGATGGCATCACATGCTGAGAGGCAGAGGTACTGGGGAAGCACCGGCTTGAGGGGGGTCGGACAGTGTACCTCCTGCTTTACTTGTCTGTAACCAAGTCCCCTTCTCTGCTTCTGTGAGAGGCCACTAGGAACATTTTTTCCTCTTTTTCTCATTTGGTGATAGTTCTTCTGGTTGGTACTAATGCTTTCAGACTGAGGGCACTGTCCCAGATCAACCACTCCTTCCTGTTTCCTTCTGCCATGCCCACCCAATGGCGTAGACTCTTCTCCTGGCGTGCACTGTCTTGGTTGGTGCATAAAGTGCTGGTGGGTCCCACTCCCAGAGCCCATCCTCAGCATCAGCTTTCACAACAGGGCTCTTTTTTCCCCGGAGTCTGAAGAAGAAGGCTGTTTAGTTATCCTTGTTCAGAGCAGTGTGAGCTGTGGAGAGGTCAGTGTGGGGCCCTGGGCCAGGTGTACAGGATGGTGCCCTGCAGATGTCCACATGGGACATTACGTTCAGCACAGCACCTCAGCCAGAACAGACCAATGGCATCCCAGACCTAAGATCTCAGAGATCTTGGGATATCCAGGGAATTGCTGCATTTGCCTTCTTCGTGGTTTCCTGCTTCCATTGTGTTGAACCCTACAGAGAAGGGGAAGACCATATAGACAGTGTTCATCCACAGTGCTTCATCTTCCCTCAACCTTTGCACCAAGACTTCTGATTACTCCAAATCCCAGGTTCAGGAAGAACACTCTTGTTGCCTCTAAAGACATTTTGAAAAGGAAGGATTCCCCCTAGCTTCCCAATCTGTCAGGTAAAATGCTTAAAAGCCACTGTTGATGTAGAATGCTCCAGTTCACCAGTGCCCCATGAGTTATTTCACAGAAGGACCAGCTACCCCATGTCTTACTGATGGAACTGTATGGGCTGCATCTGCCTTCCCAGTTGGTTGTGTCAGGCACTGGCTGGGCTTATGGTGGAGCTGGTGGGTGTCTGGTGGCATTACGTGTCCCTTTCCTTTCCCTTGCACGTCTTGGAACAGCACATCTCCCCCTGGTTTTGATGGATAGGTCTGTCCAGCCACTTTGTTTCCCAGCTGGGAGCTGGCTGTGCTTAGGAAAGCAAACATAGAGGGAACCACAGAGCTTCAAGACCATGTGGTGTGGTGTGAAGGTAGTGCAGAGCCTCCCTGGAGTCCTGAAGCCTCAGCCCCTGCTGTGTGCTGAGCAGCAGAGGCATCAAGCAATGGTGAAGTAGCCAAGGCTGAGGCCCTGTGTGATGGAAACAACGATCTTGTAGGGACTCCCCAGGCTGTGGTTCATGGTGGAATGGGGTTCTCACTGGCAGTTTGTGTTTCTGAACTTGGGGAACAGAGGAAGAGGCAATCTGCACTGCACTGCAGCGCCATCAGGTACTGCTGCAAGCTTCTTGAAAGGAGACTGGCTGTCTTCTGTAAAGACAACCCCTGAGACCCTGCACATATAACTGGAGTTACATCCCTAGGGAATGCGGTCCTGTGGAGGACCTTGTTTACATCAGGCAGGACATCAAGCATCACAACAGAGAAGGTGCAGGGTCAGAAAGCAAAGAGCTGTTCTAAATCACAGCAGCAGCTCTCAAACGTGATAGCCCAGCAGGTGGTTCAGCTGAACACACATGTGCTTTTTAATTTTGTCAGATGGCTAATTATCCTCACTGCCTGTCATGCGGACACCTATTTTCCGGCATGAATGTATTGCTCATCAGCTCCTTGTTTCCATCTGGTCTGCTGGATGGAAGTGCTGCAGGCCATCAGAGATCCCCTCTGCTGTAGGTACACATCTCTGCAGTGACCTAAGAATGCTTGAGATGGGATTTCTGATGGCATCCAAGTCTTGTTCTAGAGCTCCTGGCAATGCAGCAGCTCCCAATTCCTGTAACCATTCCTGTGGAGCAGCACGCTGTGCTGGAGCCTGGCTGATGTTCGTCCATCTCTGGGTCTGGCTGGTGTGGACTAAGCTGTGGATAAGCTCCAGTGGCTCCATAGAAGATTCTGGGCTCCTGATCTGCTCTGCACACCTGTACTCACCCATGGGATGGGGAAGCCAGACCACTCTGTTGCTGGCTTGCTCCCCCTTATTTGTAGTGAGCTTATTTAGGAATCAGAGCCTTTTAGAATAGATAGTCTTCTGTGATGGAGCTCCACTGTGGCTTTGAGAGGCAACTATGAGAGGTGACTTCAACTAGCATGGCTCCACGGAGATGAAGTGTCCTCTGAAACATGGCTTCTGTTCTCTTCCTCCCAGGAATCAGACACATGTTCCCCCTACCCCCAGCTGCTCTTTGCTCTGTTGGTCATGAAGATCTTTGGCAGTGGATTGAAGAGCAGATCTTGATCTGTTGAGTGCTTGTACTCTTCAACTTACTCAACAATATCACCAGTGTTTAATATCTTACCCACACACCTCCTCTGATCTTCGCATTGTTTGTCTATTCAGTTATCTATTTATGAGTCACCTTCTGGATCCAGTCTTTGAAGATTTACACTCAGGTTGACCTCTGCAAACCTCAAAGCAGAAGAGCCCTTCTTATTTTTCTTGTGACCTTTAGCCAAAGCTCTGCCAGGATTTTTACATCCTCTTCCCTTCTGCTTCATTTGTTTGGCATTCAGCCTTTGAGGTTGCATTGTGCCACCAGCCATCCTGGTGGCATGAGACCCATTGGCATGCTGGTGGATGATGGTCAGCAGCACTGGGACCTGCTGCTGGACATACACAGGAGTTTCATCCACTGGGGCTGGTGAGACCCTGGCATCAGACAGCTGGTGCTTTGGGAGCGGCGTGCCTGTGAAGCAGCTCAGAGGTGGGAACTAAGCCCACTTGGAGGTGGGCATCAGGAAGGCGATGTGGAGCAGCACAATCGAGTGTCCCTCAGGGAAATCCTGACCACCCGCTTCTTCACTCCCTCGGTACAGGGCAGCAGCACAGGGATCACCTGCCCAGATGGCAGCAACCACTGGGATCCTTGCTCATGTCTAGCTTTTTACCCACCATCAGATCCATCTTTGCTGGTGTTTTCCCACAGATGCCAGGGTGCCCAGAGCTGTCTTCATTCCCTGGGCACCCTAGTGATGCTCACCATGCCAGCATGTGAGCATCAGAGAGACCACAGTGGGGCCAACCTGCAATGTCAGCTCTGAGACCTCTCCTGTCCCTTGTCCCACACTGCTAGCACAGCCCCCGTGGTGCTCACACCTTGGGATGGGTCCTAACCCTGGAGTGGGTGTTTCTTTTTCCTTCACACTTCTCTCCAGCATGTTGCTTTTTGGGTGATGGAGCTGTAGCCACCCGGGTCTGCCCTAACTGCTCTGCTCTGCCTTGCCCTAGGAGTGACGAGGTGGTGGCAGTGGCCAGCATGAACTACGACCCTATTGTATCCAAGGTGACTGAGGTCCTGTCTGCTGGCAGAACCATCCGAAAGCGTGATGTGGAGTAAGTAGACATGCTGCAGGAACTGGCAGTGCCAGGGCAGGGGCCGAGCCCAGCTGTGGGGTGCACGGCAAGGCTGAGCACCCCGAGGCTGGACGCCGACAGGCTCTGGGCAGCTCTTTCCCGATGCTCCCCACTTCTCACGTCTCCCTTCCTGCCCTTCTCACTCTGCCCCGCCAGTGCTGCCTCTTGGCTGCCCTCAGGTCTGACACCCCCCACACAGGAGGTTTGTCTTAAACACCAGGATCTAAATCCTTGCACGGACTAGATGGGACAGTGGTGCTCACTGCCACTGGGCGCTGGCATGTCACCATGGCAGCACCGCCTGATGCTGGGGTGCCCCTGGGCACCCGGTCAGTCAGTGGGACCTGCAGAGGAGCTGGGTGTGCTGCCCGTGCACAACCCGCTGCAGGAGCAAAGCCTGGAGAGCTCATGGTGCTGGGACACTGGCTCTTGGTGTCTCAGCCTCTGGTCCGTTTGGGAGTAGCTCACAAGCAAAGTGCATTTTTCTTCCTTCACTTTGTTTTTAAGACTTTGCACAGGGAAGAGTGGACCCCTGCATGCAGAGGGTGGGTGCAGAACATGCTGTGCTGAAAGGAAAATGCCGGGGAGGTGATAACAGGAGCCTTCAGGGTGGGAATCAGAGCTAAGGGGGGAATGTGGGTCCCTGTCCCTAGGATGTTTCCACATCTGGAATAAAAGCAGACTTTTCCAAGTAGCTTGGGATTAGAAGCATTCCCAGCCCCTGGGCAGCCCCAAGCCAGCTCAGTCACCCCAGGCACCCCTGGGATGGGGAGCATGTTGAGGGTCCAGCAGCCACCAGTGACTGGGGAAGGGTCATGCCCATCATCTCCAGTACATCGGGAAATGGTTGATGACCACCCAGTTTGCAGCTGGGAGGGAGGTGGCACCTCATGGGCAGCCTGGTGGCAGGGGAAGCTGCCGGCCCCCATGGTGGGGCTCAGCAAGCCTGGAGGAAGCTGGACTGCCTAAACCTGAATGTCTTTTCTCTCTCTGTCTCCTGCTGCTTTTGCACCTTTTAGGCTGTTTGTCCGTCACGGCAAGTACGTTGGGTTTGGGGTCCTGGGTGCACTGGGCATCAAGAGCTGGCAGGAGGGACAGCCAGCCCCCTGCTTGGGCCATGTCCCTACTTGCTGTGTGGGGACACTGGTTACAGCTGCATCCTTCTTTGGCAGCCGCCCTGGGGGTGATGCCACTGTGCTGGGTGGTGGGGCTGGGGGTGGCAGGAGCCCCGCTGTGGGTGGGCACGGCTGCTGTGTCCCCTTTGCACGGCGCTGGTGCACAGAACTGCCGGGAAAAAGCTGCCTTTTGGCTGGGACCAAAGGCACTTGCTGCTCAGTGGCTTTCCTTGAATTTTCAGCTGAATGCCAGAATGGCTTGTTTTAAGTTAAAAAAATACTGTTTGACCTCAGTTTTACATGGAATTAAGGAACTGCAGTTGAGTTTTTGGATAGTGATGTGTGAGTGAGGGCGGAGGAGGGGACACTGCCATCCTGCCTGTGCCCCTGCGCTGAGCAGCACGGGTGGAGGGATGGGGACCGACGGCCAATGGCTGGAGTAGCGCCGAGGCAGCGCCCAGGCACTCCCAGCACATTTGCTTCTGCATGCTGGGGAACACCTCACAGCGCTGCTGGTTTTTTTCTCTTTTTTAGAACGGGAGATATGTCCTGGCTAACTGGGAAAGGCTCCTAACACCGCTGGTAGCTCTGCCCTCCGGATGCTGCACTCACCGGTGGGAGATGGGACCATGGACAAGCGGGATCACCGTGGCTGAGTCATTTCCCTTTGAGACTTGGATGAACCCGCACTTGACTTCCCCACAGACCGCCAAAGGCTCCCCTGCCCTGCTGCCTGCCAGGCTGGGGCTCGGCTGTTGCCATTCCCAGGGGAAAAGCAGCCCCCAGAGAGAGCAGGGCTTGGCACTGCCAGTAGGCATGGATCCCACGTGGCTGCTGCTGAGGGGCTGAGGGGTCCCCAGACGGCTCTCCACCGAGCACGTCCCTCGGCCCTGTACACAGCACGAGAGCCTTGCTTTGCTCCCTGTGCTCCCAGTGCACATCCCCTGACACCCGCTCCCTCTCCGCATGGCTGTAGCGCTTGCCGTGGCCCTCCCTGTGCCCACCCACCCTGGGGAGCACGGGGGGTCCAGGGAGATGGGGTCACGCTGGGTGGTCTCTGTACAGCCTGTGTTTGCGTTCCACATTCTCCCTTCTCCAGGCAGATTGCCCTGCCCAGGCCCCCCAGCAGAGGTGGGTCCTGCCCAAGCCAAGGGCTCTGGGGCTCATGGGTCCCCATTCCAGCACCACAGCATCTCCCCGTCCCACAGCAGATGAGGGGCTGGAGCGTTGCTCCCCATGTCTTGGGGTGCGGTTTGGGCTGGGGCACTGCACTGGCAACTCTCGGTCAGTCCCCAGGGTGCAGAGTGGGGCTCCCCAGAGAGGTGTGACAGAGAGCTGCAGCCTCTGGGCTCGGTGGCCATCCTTCCAGCCAGCCTTCAGACATCTCTCTCCATAGTGATTATCGCAGGATTAGTGCTGCTGCTGAGATGTTTCTCAAGGAGAAGTAGCCGGAGGGGTGTTTCTGGCTCATTCCTCCTGTCACCTAGTGGTAAGGCTGCATTTCTCATCTCAGAGACAGTGCTCTGCTATTGTGTTTTCTGCTCCTTGCTGGAAGAAGAGCCTTATCTCCAGCTCAGGATTGGACCTGGCCAGCCCAGAGCCCCGTGTCTTTCAGCCCAGCAGAACTGGTGGACAAGAACCCCCCCTTGGAGAGTCTCCAGTGCTCTGCCCTAGGGGAGGTTTCTTCCCCCCAAATCAGTGTTTTACCCTTAGCCCAAAGTAAGAGGATTTATATTTTTAATTTGATTCACCCCCTACGAATTAAAGCACTGCTATCTGTGAGATCTGGATCATCTCGATTCCTTCCAAGGCTTTGGGTCACCTCTGCAGGTCAGCTGGATGGTGCAAGCACCTCTTCTGAGCAGTCTTCCCACTTGTGTACAGCTCACCTGCATTTATTTACAGACTTCGTGATCGTTGCTGTGTAGAAACACCACCAGTTCATCTGTCACCTCTCTGGTTGGTCTCTTCTGGTTTCACTGCAAGGTTTTTCCCAGGCAGTATGACCAGAAGGGACAGTAGACAGCATGCTCCAGCATTCAGCGATGAACGGAGTCCTCTTCTTGAACGTATCTGCTGGATCCACAAAGGGATGTGAACTTGCAAGTCTCATCTTAGGTCCCAAAAGGCAAAGGCCGATGTCCTCATGCCCAGTGAGGGCTTTCTCTGAGGGCAGAGGTGGCTGGGGCTGCCCTGCTCCCCGTGGCCCAGGCATGGCTCATGCAGGCTCCCCAGGGAGATGTGGCTTTGCATCCCATGTCTCACTGGTGGGATGGTCAGACTCTGCTTTGGCAGCTCCTCAGGGACCCAGCTGGGGGTGCCTGGGGACACCAGGGTACCATGTGGTGACACGCCCCAGAGCTCTGTGATTTCCCCCCGGGCTCTGGCACATCTTCCATGCTGGAGGGCTCAGGGTTCAGTGTTGGGACCATTTCTGTTTAACATCTTTATTGACGATCTTGACAAGGACATAGGGTGTATCATCAGCAAGTTCGCAGATGACACCAAGTTAAGCAGGAGTGTTGATTCACGTGAGGATAGGGAAGCTCTACAGAGAGACTTAGATAGATTGGATCATTGGGCCAACATCAATGGTATGAGCTTCAACAAGGCCAAGTGCCAGGTCCTGCACTTGGGCCACAATAACCCCATGCACCGCTACAGGCTTGGGGAAGTGTGGCTGGAAAGCTGCCTGGAAGAAAGAGACCTGGGGGTTCTAATTGACAAGCGGCTGAATATGAGCCGGCAGTGTGCCCAGGTGGCCAAGAAAGCCGATGGCATCCTGGCTTGTATTAGAAATAGTGTGACCAGCAGAAGTAGGGAGGTGATTGTCCCCCTGTACTCAGCAGTGGTGAGGCCACACCTCGAGTATTGTGTCCAGTTCTGGGCACCTCAATACAAGAGAGATATCGAGTTGCTGGAGCGAGTGCAGAGGAGGGCATCAAAGCTGGTGAAGGGCCTGGAGCATCAATCTTATGAAGAGCGGTTGAAGGAGCTGGGACTGTTTAGTTTGAGGAAGAGGAGGCTGAGGGGAGACCTCATCACTCTCTACAACTACTTGAAAGGACACTGTAGAGAGGTTGGTGCTGGTCTCTTCTCACAGGTAATTAGTGACAGAACGAGAGGGAATGGCTTCAAGCTCCAACAGGGTAGGTTTAGACTGAACGTTAGGAAAGATTTTTTCACAGCAAGAGCGGTCGGGCATTGGAATAGGCTGCCCAGGGAGGTGGTTGAGTCACCACCCCTGGACGTGTTTAAGAGTCACTTAGATGTGGTGTTGGGGGATATGGTGTAGGGGAGAACTTTGTAGAATAGAGTTGATGGTTGGACTCGATGATCCCAAGGGTCTCTTCCAACCAAAGTGATTCTATGATTCTATGAGGAGACTGGCAGCTCCGGTGGCCCATGTGCTTCCACAGCACAGCTTGGCTGAGCTTTTGCAAGGACTCCGTCTTCCTGCTCAGCTGAAGGCTTGGCATCCTCTGGAGTCCTGGGCAGATTGGCAGGGTGCTTCCTTTTTCAGGAAAGTCCTTTTCATTGAGTCCTTTGCCTCTGCTGGGGCCTCATCCAGTGCTGGGCATGAGCTGTGCACAGCAGGCATCAGCCCCATGTTAATGGAACTGAAGACCATGCATGGGCTGAGGAAGGACCTTCTGCCCCAGATTATGGCTGCGGTGTGGGCAACAAGTTCCATTCCCCCTTCTCACGGAGGAGCTGTTTCATCTGGGACTGGGAACATCACCCTGTGACATGAGAAACGCCAGTCACCACATGATGTTCCTCAGGACACGTGCTGGGTCATGGGCTGGGCTGCTGGCATAGCTGGGCATCATGACACTCACCTGCGGACATTGCGCTGCTGCACCGGTGTGGGATGGTGTTGTACCCAGGACACCTCGTCCAGCATCTTGGCAAATGCTTACTAGTGGTGAGTGTGGCCTGGAGCTGGGCAAGGCTGAGTTGTCTCCTCTGCCACCTCTCCAGGCACATCTTGCAATCTCCCATGCCGGGACAGAAAGTTTCCAGCTCTTCTTAAGAAACTGCCTGTTCCCATCAGGAATGAGCACCATTAGCTGAACCCTACTGGGACACATGCACCTCATTCATGATCCACGGCTGCATTGCCCCATTGCGTTTACCTTCACCAGATTGCCCGGGTATCTCCTAGGTTGCTCACCTGGGTTCCCCATGCAGATGTGATGCCCCCAGACCCCAAGCTCTCCACCAGCTCCTTCTCCTCAAATGCTGGGCTTTGCCTGTCGCCTTACTCACATCTTGTCCCATGTTGGGACCCAGGGACTCACGTGTTGGGCACAGCACATCTTCGCTTCCTGCACACATGAGAACCCCCTGGACATCATGTTGCAGCATCACACCAGGAGATAGGTTTTTTTTAGTTGCCTCATTCCCTAAGCCTTCGTTTAAAAAAATATCACCGCTTCTCACAAGGTGGTTTCCCAGACACTAAGTATGGCCTCACCCTTCGTCCATCCATCTCCACCCTTGCTTTTGCACCTTGCCCATTGCTTGAGTGAATGTTGTCTCTTTGTGTACTGGCATTTACTCCTCGCTTTGCTCCTTTTTACAGTCCCCAAGGAGATTGTGGCAAAACAAGTAGTTTCACTTTCTTCCTTTCCCACACTGACACGCTTGTCCCCCTGTCCCATGGGCTGGCCGACCTTGTCTCAGCTAGAGCTGATCCAGGCTGAATGGTGGTGGCCAACCATCTCCAGACAAGTCTTCCCAGTGTCACTTCTGAGGCTGGGAGGTGTTCAGTGTTACAGGCTGTGGTTAAACATCTTTCCTGATGCAGCGGAGACTGTCTTCTCACCAATGCCATCTTTGATGTCTTGTCCAGGCATGACCAGAAGGACCTTTCTGTTCAGCTCAGTGTCCTTCTCTAGTAAGAGGGCAATGCTTATAGCAGGGCATATTTTTTCCACAGTTGGTTAGATTTTTCTGTGAAATCCACTTTGCATAGGTTTTTTGGTTTTTTTTTTTTTTTAACAAGTAATATAAGGACAGGTGAGCGGCTGACCTGAGCTGGGTCATGGGCCCACACTGTGGTGTCAGTGCTGCTCAGAAGAGCTGGAGACATGCACCCTGAGCTGTGTTCACAGCATGGACCTGCCTTGAGAGACTGGGTCCTTGTGCGTGGAAGACCTTGATGGACTTCAGCCAGTCATGCGGTGGTCTAACCACGCTTCCAGCCCCAATGGGGTTTTTTTGCCAGCATACAGCAATGAGCTCTGCAGCTTCATTTGGCTATATAAAGCAGAATAATCCTCTCTTTATTTAGTTTCTCCTGTCCCTTGCCAGCACCAGGCCCTTAAGGACCAAATTTACAATATGCCTTCCCAATATTTGCAGCAGCTTCTCTGATGCACCTTCTGGGATAGGTCAGAGGCTGAAGATCATGAGATGAGACCATGCCTGTTGGGTAGGACTGACCATGAAGGCCACAAAGCACCATGCCCTTTCTCTGCCATTCACTTCTGGCTCAACCACCCTTTCACACACACCATCCCCCACTGCCCTTCCCAGAACCCTCAAGCCTGGATGGAGCTTGGGATGCTGAGCGTGTAGACTTCCCTACCTGTTAGAAGGGAAGCTGAAAGTGATGGGTAAAACGCTCCATGAGCCTGGAGGCTTTGAAGAAGTATTTCTGGAAAAGAGCACCATCCCCTCCCTGGGCCTCTTCATCTGTCAGGGAGTTTTGAGCAATAATTATGCTGATACAACCCAGCTGGGAGAGGGTGTAGAGGAGGAGGGCATTGCCCATAGGATGCACAGGCTGGGGACACCACCGCGTCCCCACCATGGTGATGGGTACACCCTGCTGCTCATCCCTGCAAGCTGCTGTGGTAGGAGATGCTCTGTGTCCTTGTGGCTCCCACATGGGCTTGGTGTCTCAGGAGGGAATTTTCATTCCCTGTCCTCCTCCCAGCTCAGCAACCCTGTCCCCAGGGAGCCAATGGCCAGATGGTCCTGCACATTAGCCTGACATGTCATCCTGCTAATTACCTTCTGGCTAATCCCGGCTGAGCCAGGCTGGGGCAAGTGGGGCTCGGCTGCCAGACATGGCTACGCACACCTCTCTGCCCCCCAACCTCCGCCGGAGCTTGGTGGCCTTCAGCGGGTCCCTCTTCATCAACAACAAGACGCGGGACAGCGGCACTGCCCACCACTCCTACCACCCAGGTACAGGCAGTGGCGCTCGGTCTGGGGGGGTTTGGCTGTTGCTTCATCACCACGAGCCCATTCCTCAGCACATCACTAAACAGCCGGGTGCCTCTGAGCTGGGAGCACCCGAAGGGTCCCTGCACCCACCCACTGATGAGGGGGAACAAAACCAAGTGCATTTGCTGCGAATCGCCATTCCTGCTACCCAGTCGTCCCCCCAGGCATGGCAGGGGCCATCACCCTCCCTCCCCAAGCTGTGAGGCAGAGGGTTCCTCAGGGCATCCCTGACCACCCCTGCCTGCCCTGCCCACCCCTGCCTAGCCCACGAGGTGCTGGCAAGCCTGCCCCTCCAGATGATGCTCTACTTCAATGTCTACTACTTCCCGGTCTGGTTCCTGGCGGAGGGGGTGATGCTGCAGCTGAAGGTACTGTCCCATGGGGCACATGGTGATGGGGTGACCCTGCTCCTGACTGACCTCCCCGGGTATGGGTGGGCAGGGGAGAGGGGAGCCTCTTCCAGATTAATGGGTTCACACACAAACAAGCAAAATGTCCTGTCCCCCACAAGACAAGCTGGCTCACCTCTGGCTCCTCAAAATGGAAATTATGAGAAAAACCACTGGACTTTCCAGGCATGAAAGATTAAACTGGGAGGGTGGAGTGGGCAGGGCTGGTCGCAGGGAGCTGGTCGCAGGGAGCTGGGCACAGGGAGATGGGCACAGGGAGATGGGCACGGGGCATAGAGGACAGGTAGGTGGGCACAGGGGTAGGAAGCTGGGCACAGAGAATTCAGCACGGTGCACAGGGGCTGGGGTTGGCTGGGACGAGGCTGTGCTCCCATTACAGTACCAGCTGCTACCTCAGCACTACCAGTTCCTGCTGGTCGCTGCCTTCCTCATCCTCTCGCTGGTTGAGGGCTCCCGCCTCTACTTGGGCTACGTGGGGAACCTGCAGGAGAAGGTAAATACCCCCTCTTTGCCCTGGTCCCAAGTGAGGGACGGCCCTGCTGGGGGATGCTGTAACTACACTGGCTGTCCCCTTGCTCAGGACCTGAGTGCCCACCACTGCCCATTCCTCCTGGAGTCCCGCCTGCAGCTGTCCTGGGAGGAAACTGTGGGTGCAGGCAGGACCAGGAGGCAGGGGATGAAGTGGACCCATTTGTTCTCCCGCTGTTTCTCTCCCCATGCTATGGGTGTGATGCTCCAGAACTGGGCTTGACTGCATCTGACCATACCCAGGCACAGCTCTGTGTGGCAGGGATGTCCCCGGTACCCAGGCGCTGAGGCCAGCAGAGTGGCCGATGCAGGGAGCTCCTGGGGCAGAGTGGGTTCCCCCACCCCACCCATGGCTTCTGCTCCCGCAGGTGCCCGAGCTGGCCGGGTTCCTCCTCCTCTCCTTCCTGATTCAGCTCCCCCTCCTGCTCTTCCTGCTGACCGACAGCCACCTCATCCGCCTGCCGCTGGAGATGGCTGTGCACAGCCTTCTCCTGGCCTTCCTCCTCGCCGAGATGGCAGCGGCCTTCCTTGCGCTGAAGACCATGACCAAGCAGCTGGTGGCACAGTTCTACCTGCGGCAGCTCAAGGAGGGTGGCAGGGGATGGCTGGGGCAGGGGGGTGGGGGGAGTCAGGCAGCCAAGGAGGGGTGATGCTGCAGGACCCCTCCATCCCATGCAGTCCCAGCAGGGAGCATTAAAAGGTGCTTGGACCCCCACCTGTCTCCACACACCGTGTTTTTGAGCCAGGCAACTCGGGGGCTTGTGGGGTTCCCAGAGCACCCCACAGGTACAGATGGAGGCAGTCCCTGCCCCACACTCTCCTGCAGACAATAACACAGGGCTCAGGACCCCCAAAATGCTCAGGCTCACCCCAGGGCTGCATTTGTCCTCACTGCACATCAGCCCTGGCAGGAGGCAGGATCTGGGGAGCGCAAGAGCCACTGGACCCCCCAGCAAGCCCAGGGGGGTCTGCTCTTAAACCCTCCCTGAGCACAGGGGTTCCCTGGGGAGCTCCCCATGGATGAGGGAGGTGAAGCCATCCCAGCTGGAAGCACACAGGGCGCTGTGAGGTGTGAGAGCGACACCACAAAGCCTTTGCAGCCCCCCCAGGGCTAGAGACAGAGCAGAGCCCCCTCCTGCTTTCTGAACAGCTTTATTTCCTTGCATTCCTGTTTTTCATGGGAAATCAAGGCCCAGGGCCATCTGGCAGATGAAGCGCAAAGTGCTTTAAGCCTCTTGTGCCGAGCATGGGCCAGCACTTCCCTGTGGGCTCTGGCTGCCACAGCAGCTCCACAGCCCGGCTCTGCTGGGGCACCAGCCAGTCAGCACTGGGAGCTACCCCGGGGATGGCTTCGAGCTCCAGGAGCCAAGAACTTCTGCTGATGTTTCTCCAGCAAAGGCAGACCCTAACCCCAGCAGCACACACTGGGGCCAGGAGAACTGGGCCACCTCCATCTGGGCTGCAGCCGTGCCCCCATCGCAGCTACCTGGAGGTCACTCCGGAGTCAAGGGCGCTAGTGGTGGAGCGTTTCTGATGTCCCTAAGCTGTGGGCTCGGCCTTACCTTTAGGGGGTTTTGCCTGGAAAATGAACAGGGGCATCTTAGTGTACAAGAGACATGGGGACATCCCAGGTGGGAGGTCCTGGCCCCCTCTGCTCAGCCCCACACCACCAGATCCTTGTTTGAGACCCCAACTCCACTTGTGATTGGAGATCAATCATTAGGAACAACATTTTTTCCCCCTGGTAGGATGGTGCAGCCCCAGAGCAGTCCAAGGGGAGCTGGGGTTTCCAAGAATTGGCCAGCTAACGCCAAAGCTGATCCGTGCCAGGGCCGGCAGCTCTCCTGCTCGGCGGGGACCCCCAGCCCACACCCTGTGACTCCCGACTCCCCAGGGCTGGGCAGCGATGCGGGGGTCACGCACAGCAAGAAAACCCATCACTGAACTGCAGGGTCAGCACTGACACGGCACCGAGGTGCTTGCTGGAGACCTGCCCCCTCTCCACCTGGAGTTTGGCCAGATTCACTTCGGAAGGTGAATAAATGTGGAGCTGGGTCAGGTTTCTACGGTAGGGTCCCCTCAAGGACTCCTTGCTGTCTGATGGTAGTTGAGGTCACACCAGCTGGGTTCCCCACACCAGCTGGGTCCCTCTCTCCCACTCTGCAGCCTGTCGTCATTAAACTTGTAAGAGTTTAATCTCCCTGAGGTTTCATTCCAACCAGCCACCAAGCCCAAGAGGCAAAGACAAGAACTGTTCCACTGAGGTTTTCCCAGATCTTGTGAATTGAGTTTTAACCAAGGGGCAGAAAATCATTAAATCTGCTTCCAAAACTTTACTCTCTCCAAAGCGGCCCCATCCTTACCTCCTCAAACTTCTCCTTCCAATAGAAGTCAGCTTTCGCATCCAGGTAGAGCAGGACCAGGTCACAGACCACTGTGGCCTGCAGACAGACACAGCATGACAGTGACACCTCCTGCAGGAGTGCTGGCCCTCTGGCTCCCACCCAGCCCTGCAGCTGGCCACACTCTGGCTCCTGGGGACAGTGACCCTGACCTGCCTCTGGCCCAGGCCACCCTGGCAGCTCCACCAGGTCCCCTCTGACCCCACCTGCTCCCATCAGCAGCACAGGAGGTTAGAGGGGATCATCTGGGACACAGGGAAAGGGCTGCTCCAGCAGAGAGCTGCCATTGCAGCCCAGGGCGAGCACAGCCGGGAGGAACGAGGGGGCAGGTGGGGGGCCCAGGCTCCCCCTTACTCTGCTGAGAGGGAAGAGCCACAGAAACGCTCTGCAAGGGGCTGCCCTACCTCAATGGCCACAACACCATGCCCATGCTGGAGCCAGACGCTGGCTCTCGTCAGAGTCAGGGCAGAAACACCGAGGAGATGCTCTCCCTTGCAGGTGGAGGCAGCTGGGACAGAGCAGCCAGCAACGCCCCAGCAATGCACCTTCCCAGGGTCAGCACAAACACCCGCTCAGAAGCCTTGACCTGGCAGTGTCATTACCGCTAATGATGGCAAACAGGAAAACGGGAGATAACGCCCCACCAGAAAACCTCCCCTTCTAGGCTGGCAGGAAAAACAACAGACCAGTGGCAAATCCCATAGATGGGAGAAAAAGAGCATATCTGGAGTACTCACGGCACCAAAGAACGCGATGCCGGTGCCGATGTTCACGGCAGCAGGAACGATGCTGAACTTTCCAGCCTGGTTGAGAAAGTGTGTGGAGGGGGTACAGTGGGTGGAAGGCGGTGAGGGCTGCGGGACAAGCCCCGTGCACAGCGTGCTTAAAGCAGGGAGGGGCTGGAGGAAACCCGGGCCGTTTTTCTGTGCCCAGCTGTAGGGACCTGACTGCTATGGACCCATAAGCTCTTTGGCCGTCAAAGAAGGGACTGAGGTGACTGTGACCCACCGACGGTAAGGAGCTCCCTTCCTGCTGCAGGACCCCAGCAGCTGCCACCTGCAGAACCACATCCCAGCAAACATCTTACACAGCCCTGACATGACGCGTCCCTCTCTGCTCAAACGAGTCTGGTGTCGCTGAGGAAAGAGACTTTTGGGTTCCTGTCTTTCTCCTGGCTATTCTCTCCTGCTCCTCACCTCCTGGACCTGATCTCACTGCCCAGAAGGCACCCTGTCCCTGCACCACGTGCTTTGCCCTCTTCAGGTGAAACGGCCACTGCTAAGCACGACAGACCAGCTGTGGACATCTCTCAGGGTGACAAGTCCCCTCAGCACAGGCTCTATCTTGCATGGTTGAGTATTGAGTTTGTCAGTGACGCAGCACAGTGATGTAGTATCAGCCATGTCCATGCCTTTTCTCCCAGAGGGTACAATTAATCAAAAAGGGATTAATTGTCCAGGTTCAAAAGACTTCAGGTTGGTCTTTGCCAGGGTGCTCCCAACACGAGACCCACAGAGATGCCCAGAGGCCCTCTGCCCAGACAAGCTCACCTTGCCTACAGGGTGCAGCACTTCACAACACCCACGCCAGATCCTCAGTGAGGGAACCTTCCTTGCTCAGGGGATTACAAGTTTCTCTTCAAATGGAAGAGAACGTTTTTCCCTGCTCTGCTTGGAAAACTCTGGAAAGAGGTGAAGAGCTCACCAGGGCAGGGAGAAGTGAGGCCAGCGGGAAGCCATGGAGCAGCAGGGAGTGGAGCGAAGTGTCAGCCCCAGTGACAGGGCTGTCAGGACTGCACATGGGGGTCTGCAGAGGAGACAGTACCTGGCCGTGCACGGAGATGTCGAAGCGGATGCCATAGAGCTTCAGCAGATTCCGGTAGAGCCGTTGCTGGGAGTCCCAATAGTAGGAGGCAGTTCTGTGGGGGACATTGGATGTGGCTCAGAAAGCCATGGCAGCTCCCGCAGGCAGCAAGGGAAGAGGGCAGCCGGTGCCGGGCGACTGCTAGGGCCACCACGTGCCTCTGCACACCTTGTATCCTCCAGCGGGCTGGGACGTGGGCGATGCATGTGCTGCCACGACTCATCAGCAGCAGGGCATCAGTGTCCATTTGGCACCCAGCTGAGGTCCCTGGGAGCACGCAGCTCCCAGTGCACCCAGTTCAAGGGTCAGCACGGGCATCGACAGCCCCACATCCCCGCCCTCAGGCCTTGCAGTTCCAACACAGGAAAGCTACAAGGTGTGGGAACCACCACGGCAGCCTGGTACTGACAGCCCCTGAGCTGAGCTACGTCCCGATGTCCCTGCTGCTCCTTCCAGAGCACCACTCAGGAACATGGAGACCTCGAACGATTGCCGTATGCTCAACACACAGGCCCAGGTGGCCACTGTCCCAGCGTCCTCACCTGAAATTGTACCCCCTGTCCTGCAGGCTGAAGGAGTACTGTGGCCGGCACTCGGCAGCGGGGCGGTCCAGGTTGCAGTCCCACTCGATGCGAACTCCGATGCACCCCCCCTGAAAAATGTATCTTATCCCAGGAGAAGCATGGGATCGGAGATTTGCTGAGCTCTTTCCTGTTCAGACCACACATTCCCCTAGTATTTCAGGGGTCAGTCCTATCCCCTGCCCCTTGCCCACATCCCTGGGGAATTTGGAGCCATCGTCCATACTTGCAGAGCGAGGTCTCCAAAGGTCTCTCCAGCTGCCTCCACCATGTCACGGACGCGGAAGACAGGGCAGAAGGGGTTGAAGAATGGATCGTACGTGCAGCTCTTGAAATAGGTGGGGTCATTGGTTTGCAAAGTATTGCACCTGAGAGGAGAGGGAGAGAGGTGGAGCTGTCAGGGGTGGGGAGCTGCTGTGGGACCAGTAATGCTCCTGCTCTGGGGGGAGATGGACATTACTGCTCCTAAAGCCTCAGTTGGAGAGAGGGTGGAGAGAGACCAGCCCAGAGGAGTCAACACATGGAGTTACCATCCTTTACAGCACCTGCCATGGTCCTTCCCCTCCCAGCTCCTTGCCTCCACCTCTGCCTTTATGCTTCTACTTTCTCCCCCGGCTTCCACCCAGCTCCCACCACTCTCCTCAGAGGTGCTCTCCAGCACCTGTACTGGCTGGGGGCTGACCTGCTGGAGAGCAGCTCTGAGGCGTAAGACCTGGGAGTCCTGGTGGACAACAAGATGACCATGAGCCAGCAATGGGCCCTTGTGCCCAAGAAGGCCAATGGCATCCTGGGGGGCCTCAAAAAGAGTGTGACCAGCAGGGCAGGTGAGGTCATCCTGCCCCTCTGCTCTGCCCTGGGGAGGCCCCCTCTGGAGCACTGGGTCCAGTTCTGGGCTCCCCAGTTCCAGAAGGACAGGGAACTGCCGAGGGCTACAAAGATGGGCCTGGAGAGCCCCGCACTGTGCCTCTGAAACCATTTTGCAGGGATTAAAATACAAAAATATATGGGGTAAAATGAGTCCTTGGGAATGACTGGCCTGTTCTGTTTGCGGAGCTCTAGACAGGCAGACGGACAGCAGTCTCCCCCTCCGAGGGCTCCCCATCCCACTGCTCTTACACCTGCAAACTGGCCTTCTCCTGAAAACACTACCCCAAACTGCAACAGCCCGAGCCAACCCGTCCGGGATGGCTCATGGCTTCTCGGCCACCCTGGCTGCCCAGCCCCTCAGCAGACACAGGCTGGACCAAGCTGCAGGCACGGTCCAGCCAGAGGAGCATCATACTTACTTAGAAAAGTTAAATTTGGTGAAGTGGACAGTATTTTTTATAAAAAGAGTGGAATTCTCCGCCTCAGCCAGAAGAGGTTCCCTGGAAAACAAACACCAACAAGCTCAAATTTTGCACAGCAGCCAAGACATGTCCCCGTTCCCCTCGCTCTGCAGCCCCTTCCACGACCCTGGGGCTTTGACTACAATGGAGAGTTGCAATAAATGTTCTTGCGTGAAGTTCTCTGGGCTTAACTGACTGTTAGACCAATGTCAAAGACCTCCCTGAGCCTGGATGCCCCTCGGGCAAACATGACCAGGCCCCTGGTGACACAGAGCACAGAGGGAAGGAAGCAAAGCTCTCAACTGCCAAAGCCTGCTGTCCCCTCCCCTTGTGCCTCACCTGGGCAGTGTGTTGTTCTCCACAGGACACCAGCCATAGATCTCACAGGTGGAATGGGTAGTATTGAACATCACGCATTTCCCTGTTTTTATCCCTAGAAATGAGACAAGGTATGTCATTTACTATTCCTTTTCAAAGCAGCTTCTCTGCAGCTCCCCTCCTGGGACAGTGCCGTGGCCACTGGTTTCTTCTGGTCTTTTCAAAAACTGAGCCACAGAGATGACACTGGGACCGTCTTCAGCGCTTTCCCCACCCAACAACTTCCCTGTGAAACCCCCCCTCGAGGCCAAAGGACAGGAGCTGTTTTACAAAGATAAGCAGCCCCTCACTGCCATTGGTGCCCACCCACAGCCCCACGGCTGCCGAAGCCACCCGCTCCCCGGGTGGGAACACAACGAGCTGGGACAATCCCACGCACAAAGCTTTGGCAACCAACCTCCTCGAGCTGAAATAATATCCTTTTCCATCTGCACTCATGAGGGGCTGTGAATATTCATCCGCATGAGATAAAAAGCCAGGTTTTATTACAAAAGGAAACCCTGCCAATCGCACAGCACACTGGTTTCCAGCTGCCAACATCAGGAACAAAGCACCCCTGGATTTGCTGTGACAGTGACTTGTCCCCACAGCACCTGCCCATCCAGCTGTGACACGTCGCTCTAAGCTTTTGCCAAGAATAAATGGCTGGAGAGCCCTTCAAAAAGCACTGAACTCAGGCAATCGGGCACCTTTGTGGATCTGTTTGCTACCAAACAGGAGGAATTAAATAATTTTATGGGGTTTTTTTAGCGAAACACCACGTACCGTGGCCACGAAGCACTGGAGTTCCCATGGGACAGTCTGCATCTTCTGTACATTTTGCGTCCAGAACAGAGGGGCTCTGAGAGAGACGCAGAGAAGCCCTGTCACCCCAGGCCAGGCGGTCGCTCATCCACACTCCTGCCTCTCCCAGCACCTCCAGAAGCCATCACCATCTCCAGAACCTGGGCAGCCTCCAGGCAGTGCGAAGAGAGGCATCTGCAGGGACAATCCTTCCCCCCCATCCCCACACTCCCTGGGGCGCTCACCTCCTCTGCCTCGGCAGCAGAGGAAGCCTCGGGAGATAGCTGGGACCTTTGGGCTGGGAACCAGCTGGGTTCGGGAGGGCCTTAATGGCAGAGTCCATTTAGCACTTTGTAAATCACCACCCCAATTTCCCTGGGAAAGGACTGGAGAGACCCTAAATACGGCATAACACGAGTCTTGTCTTGTTGAAAGCTTCACCTTCACTCTGGACCCACCATTGCCAGGAGCAGCAAAAAGCTCCTCTTCAGAGACTATGGCAGGTGGGGGAATGTGGGGAATGTGAGCAACACCTTCCCCAGGTACTCCCAGGCCATTGCAGGAGTCACCAGCCCATCAGAAACCCCAGAGGGACATGGAGGCCCAAAGGCAGGTGGGAAACCCCAGTTATGGAGTCAGAAGTGGGGGTCTGCCAGGCTCCCCCCCTCTCCCCCCCCCGAGCTGTTCCATGACAGGCGCAGCCCCTTGTTCCAGGTGTGAAACCCACCACAATGAGCCGAGAGGAACCACTGCCTGAAGCACCTTTGGGCTGGGGACACACAAACGCAGTGCCAGCAGTATGGGAATCATTATGGGATGCAGGAGAGCATTTTAGGATGGCACAGGACATTTAGGACATGAGATGTTTAGGGGAGGAAGGAAAGCCATGGAAAGGGAGGGATCTAGGTGAATGGAGAAGGAAAAATCATTGGAAAATAGAGGGATAAAAGGATGCAAAGGCCTGGTTGCATGTAAAGAGCTGCCCTGACCACCAGCACAGCCTGACCCTTCCTTGGGGTAAACTCCATTTCTAACCATTTTCCTGGGTGATTGGCTCTACCCTGTATGTGCATATGGGTGCCTAAATGCCAGAAGCTGGAGCGGGACCAAACCAGTGGCAGGACTCCCATGCCTGTGGGTGCCACCAGCTCCAGCCAGCGCAGGTGTGCCCATGGAGGAGTGATTCACAGCCAACGTTGGGCTGGATGAGGAGGTGAAAGGGCCTGGGAGTAAGGGGGGGGGAGGGTGTCTAAGGGCAAGCCTGCAGGAGTACTGGACAGACTGGGGAGTCCTGTCTGACTGCTGGGGAGGGATGGCTACTGGATTCATGCTCCTCATCCCCACTGATGGCCCAGTCACAGCTTGCAGGACCCACCTGCAGTGCTGTAACAAGCACTTGTGAGAGCACCTTGTCATCCTGCATTCAAATCAGATGTCACGGATTCAGCCTCCAGAAGGACCCAGAGAACAGATATTTGCAGACAAGTGTGTCAGTCCCTTCCCAGGTCCAGGTAACAAGACACACGGCAAGTGCTACTTGGCAGACAGACACTACTGAGTGTTCAGAGCATGCACGCTGCAAAGCTCGGGAGAAATTCAGGCACTGAAGTCTGTGATGGTGTTACAGAAAACCTAAAAAACATCCAAGAAGGTTTCAGCCTCCCCTACCATCTTTTAGTGGAAACGAGCCTTGAAAAAAATACTATCTGTGGGTGCTGGCATTTTCCACAGGGATGGTCCAAACCAGGTTACATGTGCACAAGTGCATCATGAGACGAGCAGAGAGATGGAGACTCTGTTAAAAGCCTCATGGTGCCCTGGATCTGTGCTCATAAAGCTCTCTAAACCATCGCTGCATCTTGGTTGTGTAAGGGCCTAAAAGCTTGGGAAAATCAGGAGTAACAAATTTTTCTAGGAACCTACCCAAGAACTGCAGGTTTTGGACAGGACAGGAATTCAGTACAGGTCTCCTGACAAGCAGGTGAAGGAGTGCCCATTTTCTGAAGACATGGTGCTCACAGCAGGGCTCGGTTGTTGCTCAGAGTTCGCAGCATTTGTGTCCCTGGGACAGGGGTGATTTCAGACAGAAATCAAATTCAGCAAAGATGGGCTTGTATGGAAGGGAGAGATCTGTGCATAAACTCTTGGAACCTCAGGGCTGAAAGCTTTATATTTACTTTCTGTAGTCACAAATACGTGGGTAGAGAATGACTTTATGCTTAATCTAAGCAGAAACAACCGGGATTCCCAGCCCTCGAGAGCTGTGCAACTGCGTAGCAGGGGCTGGGAAGCAAAGTGGACCTTCTTGGAGAGCAAACCACCAGCAGCATCACACATGAGCAAAGAAGGATGAGGCTTCTCCCAACAACTAACACCTCTCTCATCCCCTTTGGACAGTCCTGTGCTCCTTGGGGCTGGGACCAGTGCTGCTCGTGTGCATATCCATCAGCAGCACCTGGACCTGCAGGAGCTGAGCACAGCTGGATGTGCTGAACACCACAACTTAAGTGAAATGGCCCCTTAGACCCAGAGCTTGCACCCGGACAGAGCAGATGCACTGTCTGACTGATGCCTCCTGGCTCTAATTGTATTTTGATCATCTTCATTACCTTCAGAGCTTCTTGCAAACAGAGGCAGGGGGTTTCCAGCCATTCAAAGTATTTGAGATCAACACTGGAAGGTCTCTCTAGGAGACAAGTGACAGCTCAGCCACAGGCCTGAGCTCAACACAGACATCAACTGCTCAAACAGCCCGTCCTGTGTTGGGGTGCTGCCTCTGGCCCCAGCCAGACCTTCCCCTGCTCTGCCAGCACAGAATACTTGGGTAATTGAGAATATTCAGAACTTCCTGCTAAGTCAAAAGCTGTCACTGCCAACTCTTCAAAGCTTTCCAAACATGAATGTCAGCTACAGCCCCAGAGCCAGGAACTGAGAAGCAGCATGGGGTGAAGGCTGTAGCAAGCACCCAGTCACCCCACAGCACGGGATGCTCTGCTCCCTCCGTACCCTCGCCCTGCACATGGCAAATACAAGCATCCAGAGACGCCCATGGCTGCCTGGGAGAGAGCCCTGAAATGCTCTATGGCACATGTCTGCCCCTGGGGACATTCCCTGCAGCTACCAGTACTTCAGGAGCTCTCAACACTTTCCAGAGGGATCATTAGTGCTGTTCTCCCCGATCCAAACCCAGGGTCGCTCCTTCTCTTGCGCATCCTGCATTTGGGGAGCAGCCCAGCCCGGCAGAGCTGGCACCGGGTGAGTGGTGGAAGCAGGATCAGGATGGACATGGCAGCGCAGGCAAAAGCCAAAGGGACAAATAGTGCTTGGCTCAGGCACGAGGTGCCAGCAGTGACTTCGCTTAAAAGACACTTGCTCCTGTCTGCCAAGCAGGGTCCAGCCTGGGAGAGTTCGATCGAGGAGCTGGCCTGAATCCAGCCTTAAAGGGAAGATTTCTCCCAGAGAATATACACCACTAAATATCGGCTGACTGCGAAACCACCCAGAACTCATGCTCTGTTCCTCCTAAAAATAGGACACCAAGGTGGAGAGGATACCGGTCCCGCAGCAGAGAGTTATATAGGAAACATGGCACAGGTATCCATGGAGTGGGTGTAAAAGCATCACAGAAAATGGCACGGCAGAGGTAAGCGGATGGAGCAGCAAGTGAAGAAACCAGGAATACATGTGAGACTCGAGAAGGAACGCAGAGTAATGGGTATGAGCTGGGGACAGCAGTACTGCACTGGGGCAACGCAGCTCAGCAGCTCCCTCGTCCAAAGGCAGGAGAAAGCCTGCAAAGATCACAGTGTTCCCAGCCCTCGAGAAGCCCAGAGAGCTGGCGAGGACCCAACAGACCGTGTCCCTCCCTCCTCCTTCTGGTCACCACAAGCTCCTGGCCAGCCTGCCCGGACAGACATCTCGGCTTGGGCAGGGAGGACGGAACAAGCGCAGGTCAGGCAGTGAGACCCACAGAGCAACGGGAACGAGGGGAGTCAGCTGTGCTGGGAATAAAAGTGCATTTTATGCATTTTCCCATCTGCCGGGTCCCGCGGGGGGGCGCCGGGTTCTGGCCCCGCGGCACCGAGGGGCTCCACGAACCGGGGCCCCGGGAGGGACTCACCTCGGGACAGTTGCCCTGGGCTTGCTCTGCGGTGGCAATGAAGTTGGTCACCAAAACCAGCACGGTTTCTCCCTAGGAAGCAAGAAGGTGCCTTCGTGTATGTGTGAGGGGGGAGCTCACACCGACGGCCCCCCCCGGCGACGGAACAACCCGCAAACTGGCTTTTTTTGGGCGTTACCATGACAACGCGAACCTCGCCTTTCCTTTCCCGAGGCGTTTTACCGCAGCTCCGTGCCTCCCCCCGGGCCGGGCCGTACCTGGGGGGACCGGCCGA
>VXAK01008709.1:94535-106123 GCA_013399435.1 Arenaria interpres
CGAGCGCTGGGATGTGCTGGGGCGAGCGCTGGGATGTGCTGGGACGAGCGCTGGGATGTGCTGGGATGAGCGCTGGGATGTGCTGGGATGAGTGCTGCGGCCTGAGCCACAGGCCAGGGACCAGTCACCCCAGAGCTCGGCTGCTGGATGCGGTTCTGAGTGAAGGGCTGAGACCCTGCTCCTCTGCTCCGCAGCTACTCCAAGGAGGAACCTGCCTCTACCCTCTGTGCTCTGCTGCCGAGGGCACAGGGACCTCCTCTGCACCTGTTTGCCAGGATGGAGCAGAGGGGAGGGAGAAAGGACCCAGGGAACTACAGGCCAATTATTCTCATCTCTGTCCCTGGGAAAATAAGGGAGCGACTCGTTCTGGATGTCATCTCCAAATAAACTAAAGATCAAGCAATTATTGGAAGTGGTCAACATGGATTTACCAAGGCTAAATCATGCTTGACCAATCTGATAGCCTTCTACGACGCTGTAACTGGATGGCTGGATGAGGGGAGAGCCGCAGATGTCATCTACCTTGACTTCAGCAAGGCTTTTGACACTGTCTGCCATAACGTCCTTGTTAGAAAATGAAGGAAGTGTGGGCTGGATGAGGGGGCAGTGAGGTGGATTGAGTCCTGGTTGTGTGACAGAACTCAGAGGGTTGTTATTAATGGAGCAGGGTCAAGTTGGAGGCCTGTGACCAGCAGTGTCCTCCAGGGGTCCATACTCGGCCCAGTCCTGTTCAACTTATTCATCAATGACCTGGACGAGGGGACAGAGCGTATCCTCAGCAAGTTCGCTGATGATACCAAACTGGGAGGGCTGGCCGACACTCCAGAGGGCCGTGCCGCCATCCAGCGTGACCTGAACAGGCTGGAGAGCTGGGCAGAGAAGAACCTGATGAGGAAGCAAACTTCCATGAGCTAGCAATGTGCTTTTGTGGCCAAGAGGCCAATGGCATCCTGGGCTGCGTAGGGAAGAGTGTGGCCAGGAGGTGGAGGGAGGTCATTCTCCCCCTCTGCTCTGCACTGGGGAGGCCACAACTGGAATCCTGCGTCCAGTTCTGGGCTCCCCAGTTCAAGAGGGACAGGGAACTACTGGAGAGAGTCCAGCGTAGGGCAATAAAGACGATTAAGGGATTGGAGCATCTCCCTGATGAGGAAAGGCTGAGAGAGCTGGGGCTCTCTGGGGCCTAGAGAAGAGAAGGCTGAGGGGAGACCTTATCTGTGTTTACAAGTATCTAAAGGGTGGGGTCAGGGATGCTGGAGCCGGAGTTTTTTCGGTGGTTCCCATTGATAGGACGAGAAAAAACTTCTTTTGGGTGAGGGTGGCAGAGCCCTGGAACAGGCTGCCCAGGGAGGGTGTGGAGTCCCAAATCTGGAGATTTTCAAGCCCCGCCTGGATGCCATCCTGAGTGATGTGCTCTGGGCAACCCTGCTTTGGCAGGGGAGTTGGACTGGATGGTCTCTAGAGGTCCCTTCCAACTCTGACAATTCCGTGATCCCGTGGCTGGAGGGGCAGCAGTGGAAGGGGAACTCTTGAACAGGCCTATCCAGCTCAGGGTCCTGCTGCCCGGGGAAAGAGCACAAAACCTGAGTGAAAGCATGTGGTGCTTCCACCTGGCTTCAAGTCTCTGCAACTCAGTGAAGTGGAATCACCTCTCTCCATCTGTAAGTTGAAAGGCATTTTTTTTTCCAGAAGCTTCTCACCTCCTCTTGAGCCAACATAAACCTTCTGTTTCTCCAGCCTTCTGTGGCAAGGATTCAAGGAGTCACCTGCTCCACCTAAACCTGCCTTTTACAGGCTTCATGCAACACACCAGCTCTTGTGTTCGAAGAGAGTGAAGTCCCTTTCCATGCCACCTCTAGTTTTATCTCTACCCTGTCCCCTCTTGGGCACCTCGTTTTCAGATAGAGGAGTCCAGCTTGGCTCGAAAGTGGTCCAGACCTCTGGTGTCCCCAGGGCCTTTGCAGAGCCCATTCCAGCTCTACTACACCCTTCTTGGGATGAGGGAACCTGTGTTTGGGTGCTGGTGCACCAGTGATTTCACAGGAGAAAAATGTTTTTAATTTTCTCTGCTCCCTTTCTAATGTCCCATTCGATTTTCCGATGGCTACTGAGCACTGAAGCTGATGTTTCCACGGACCCATCAGTCATCAGCCCAAATGTCACGCCTGAATGGTAATGGTCAACTTTGGAACACACCGTGCAACACCAAGGGCTCCCACCTGCATAAATTCACCCTTAGCCACGCCGAATCGACCTCCCTATGTGGAGGGGGCCTCGCTATCCTCCTCGTCAGCCCAAGTATAGAAAAAGGAAGCAGGAAACAGGACTTGTCCCTTTCTACCACCCATCATTCGCCTTCCTCCAGCTCATGGGTGAACACGGGGCTGGTGCAGAGCTGTAACTCTCCCTTGGTCACCTCACACCAGAATGGAGAACTCCATCCTCTCGTACATCCCCTCTCCGCGTTGCTTCTGACTCACAAGGAGACTTGGGCAGGAACTCGAGGTCCAGCTCCGTGGGTGGCTGAAGCTGCCTGAGCTGCCACCAAAGGGGTCCCCAACTGCTGAGGAGCTGAGACAGCCAAAATCTGGTAATCCTTCGCAGCCCTTCCAGCTCCTTTGGATCATTCTGCCCAGGTCCAACCCCAGCCCAGCCGTCACCAGCAATAACACAACTGTGGTGGCACAGGCACAGCCAGGGCTGGAGGAACGTGTCATCCCCAGTGACACAAAGGCACTTGCTTGGAAAAGTATCTGTTTATCTCAGCATGGTACCAGCCATCAATGCTTTTTGGGGGGGGGGGGGGGCTGAAAAAGCTTTCCTGCACCGAAATACTCCCTGATCATCAGCTATCCCAGATTCCCTTAAAAGAACCTTTCCCACCAGTTAACCACTTCTGCCCACCCTGCTGCTCTCCACCTCGCATGGAAAGCCCTTCTGGAACACAACCTGACCATAAGCATGGAAAATTTCAGCTTGGATGGGCTGCCTGGCAGAGCTGTCCCCAACCAGATGGTGGAAGTGAGATACCCGAGAGCTGCCGTTGTCATGACAGTGCCAGAGCAGCTCCCGGCAGTCCCCGGCACCAGCTGTCCCTGGCACAGATGGTGGCGGAGATGACAGGGACCAGCTCTCCTGGATCATGGGGAGCTCTGGACCAAGGTGGGCTCCACTCTCAGTGGCACAGGGCAGGGAACCCCCTGGCATCCCCCTGACCTGCTTGCATGAGCTGCCCCCCAGCTTCTCCCCCAGCCACATGTCAGCTCCAGCAATGCAAGAGAGCTCGTGTCAAAGAAGGGGGGGTCCTCCTGGGAGGCAGCGCTACCCCCAGCACCCTGGCAGTCAGTCTCCTTTCCTGCAATAGGATCCTTCATTCATCCCTGCCTTGCTCATCCTCACCTCAGGAAGCAATTTCCTTGCCAGTAGCTCTGGCCACACACAGAGGAACACGGATGCCTCCTTCACCCGATGAGCACCAGAGACTGCTTTGTCTGGATGCGCCCTCGGGGGAAGGATGAAGGTGTCTCCAGAGGGGAACACTGCCCACTCTGCTCCTTGCCATTTTAGCAGGGCTTCCAGCTGAGGGCCAAGTGGTGACACAGCTCAAGGTGGTTCCTGGGGATCCTACAATGGTGCAGGTCCCACATCATCCCACTTTCCAGCAGGGAATATTCATCCAGGAGGTGGAAACCCAGCAAGAGCAGCACCTTGTCTCCAGCTGCTGAACCACAGAAGCAGGTTCCTGGAGGGAGGAAACACCCACCCCTGATGGCAACAGGAAGGGGTCTCAGCCCTGAACTTGCAGAAGCCTCATTGGTCTTTGTAGCTGCTGATCTTCAGTGTGTTCATCTACAGTAGTGGGCAACCCCTCCATGACCACCTCTCCCTACCAAAAGGCACGACAAACTCTTCTAGCACCTTTGCAGGGTTCCATACCTCAGCTGGTTCTTCAGCCATCAGCTCTCAGGTGAGCACTAGGGCTCACAGCACCTTGGGCAGGGGGGACCCACTCTTTTCCTCGCCTCAGTAATTAACAGCACGCTCAATCTTCTAAGGGATCACTGCAGCAACAGCAGGGAATATAGGCAAAGGAGATGTCTCCCAAATACAAGTTTTGCACTGGGAATGACAGAAAACCCTTAAACAGTGTCCCAGGTGTAACCAGAGCCCTTCAACACATGATGGCCCAGGTCTTTGAGCCACCCCCAACAGCTTCTCCAACTTGATCTTCATCCGTGAAGAGCAGAACTGCTGACAGGCTCCCCTTGCACCATCCTGCTTCACACCACCACATTTCTTACACACTTGAAGTGATCTTTGACCAAGTGTTCAGCAACTGCCCCCAGCTCCTGCTGTGCACCAAGTGCTGGGGATGGGAGTCAGGCTCTTGGGGTCAACAGCTCAGCCCTGAAAGGTCTCAGAAACACTCAAGGTCGTGTCCTGTCCTGCCCCCCCAGCTTTAATCTAATGCCCCCCAAACCCCACACTCATCAAGCAGGGATGGGACAAGTGTATTTTATTTCTCTCCATTTGGAAACCGGTTTAAAGTAACAAAGCAAAAGCTCTCAGGCCTTCTCCATGATCCAAGCCGGGTGGGCACACTGTGAATGTCACAGTCCAGCAACGCCAGGGCAGAGGCCTGAAATCCTCCTTTAACCAAGCCAATGCTGACATCTGCCTGCAGGTCTCTCTGGGAAGGGTCTGCATGTCGAAGAGGCTGTTTCTGCCTCAACACACCCAGAAGCATCCTCTTGTAGATTAACCTTGGACTTTTTTTCCCCCCAGCTGCCAACCATCTCCCTTGGCGCAGTGGCACCGGACAGCAAGTTCACTTTGCTGCCCTGTCCCATACGACAGGAACTCCCCTCTGCCATTCCCTGCCAGAGACACTCGCTCCTCCTCCTTGAATAGGAAGAGGAGACTGAAATTTGGAGACCACATTGCTCAGCTTGATTCACCTCAATGCAGGGGGCACCCACCTACCGCTGGGCTGGGTTTGGTGCCTGCCCTGGTCCCTCTCGGCTCAGAACAGCCTCACGGCTACTGCAGTGGCAGATAAATGCCCTCTGTCATCGCAGCGAGATGTGCCACACGTGTCTCACTCCGAGGACTGGAGAGGTAGCCTGGTCCTCCCCAACCACCCCCTGTGCCGCAGCTCGGCTCCAAGGTTATCTACGGGCCTCAGCTCTGTCCCCTACAGCCAGTACCCCCTGCCTAACACAACATAAAGCAAACGCATTAACGGCCTATAGTTTAGAGGGAAGCCAGAAGAATACTCTGGAAAGCAAACAGCAGATTCGCTTGTTCAGGAAAAAGCCTTCTCAGATTCTGATTCCTTCTGTTGTAACTTCCGAATCAGTTCCAGTAAATTCATCTGTAAAGTCAGCTCCTGCAAAGAGAGAGAGAGATTTTTGCAAAAATAAGATGCTGCCATTCCCTGCTGCAGGAAGCAGAAGGGACTGTTTGTACCACCCACTCAAGAGCTACAATCTTCTGGGACCAAAATTAAAAACACGCAAATACAAAAGAAAGCCTTCATCTTGTTTAAGCATTTCTACAAAACACTGGCAGGAATATCTTCAGAGATCTGACACAAACTGCAGCGGCCTTGGGAATCCCATGGCTTTATGATTCATTAAGGATTCAGAAAGGTTCTTTCTTCTTGACCATGATTTAGCGGTTAACACAGCCAGGACCAGCCAGTTCTGCAGGTTTCCCCTTCTGACGCAGACCCCAGGAGTGGGGCCACAGCACCCCCTCGCACACACAGAGCCGCCCACCCCAGAGCGAGCTCTCCAGCTGGGCACAGCCCACTCTCCTCAGCCTTCAGCAGCATCTTCATCACCCCCCATCCTTTTCCAGCACAGGAGGGCAGCAAGCAGGAGGGATCGCTTTGGGTGCTAAGTGCAACACACTGCTCTGGTGATGTATCAAATTCCCTCTAAGTATTTCATTCCCCTTCAAAAACTCCCTTTTCCATGACTGGATTCCAAGAGAGATGTCTCCTGTAGTCATCTCCCTCAGCTGATGGTTTCCTTGTCATCTGCTTGTTCTTTAGCTACATTTAGCTCACAAGCCAGTTAGTGCAGAGACGACCTGGTGAAGGAGCTAATTCAGAGACCGAATGAGTTCTGTGACTCAGGCTTGCAGACATTACATTATGGAAATATTTTTACAAAAACAGATTTTTAGACCAACGGCAGGCATTTTATACAACAGATTGAAAGGAAACACAGCAACTGATGGGAAACGCACGGGAAACAGATTCCAGCAGTGATTTCTTATACGATGGTGGGATTCACAGGTACCGAGCCAAGGTCTGGGTCTGGTTTGCCAGCTATCGTAAAGGCAAACATAAAAAAACCCAGCAAATAGGAACCCTGTTAAGAGTTATTACTTACAGAAATAACATAAAAAGCAGGGTCGGGAAGGGAGAGAACGAACTGTTCATTACGCAGATGAGGAACAGCAACACAGGAAAAATAAGAGGCTTGTTCAAGGCTACACAACCAGGAATCACGTGGGCTTTAGGAAATGCCTGTTAAACTAAGTTAGTTTAAGCAGTCTGTTCTCACTAGTGGGTCTTTATCAAAGTAAAATTTAATCAGCTGAAAAAACACAGTTAAGAACAGCCTGTTTCTGCATTCCCTGCAAACTTCTGTGGCAATACAAGTTCTATTTTTTCATTCCTGCGGTGGCGTTAAGACAACAGAGAACAACCCAGGCGACTGCTCACAAGTTTTAAGAGCAGATGCACTGTGGAAACCAAGAACGATTTTCTAATCCCAGTCTAAGATCATCATCTCCAGTAAATCACATGCAGGAATTAACAAAATGCCTAATAAAAAGAATTCCTGAAGGCAATTTGTACAGCTAAGCTAGGTACAAAAGCTATAAACCTACGCAGCCACTTGTTTTAGCATGATTCAGACCTGTTCAAGAGTCACGGGGCTGCAGGCTGTTCGCACAGCACTTCTTCCTTCCACAGTGGGAAAAACATTGTGGAGATGTGGGGATGTTGCCCCGTGCAATGGATTTCTGCTCCTCTGTTGAGAATCTGGTATTAGGTTCTGCCCAGGACACACTGCCCATCTGCAGATGAGCCAAGGACGGACCATTCTTTCTGACCCAGTGATTCAGAACTCATTAAAAGAAAGATATTTGTTGTTTTTTTTAAACAAACAAACAAACGAAAGATATTAACACAAGAGTAGTGGCAGATCTTACACTCACTGCCTAAACACCCACCTGTGGGTTGGTGGTGATGTAGAAGCCAGACACCCCAGCCTTCTCCAACGTGCTCTGTTGGTCTATCACTTTTTGGTCCAGTTCCAAGACTATCTTCTCATCCATCATTCGCTGTTCCTCTCGAATTCGTTGCTCCACAGCCTGAAAAAGATAAGAGCCAATGGAGAAAAAAAAAAAAAGAAAAAAAGTTTTTTCTTCTTGCTCTTTTTTCCACCTGTGAGTCTTTTACTGAAACCGAAGAGTGACTGGATCCTGAAGCGCTCCTGCTCTGCTGAGGCCGAAGGGCAGCAGAGGGCAGCAAAGCACCCCCCAGATCTTGCCTCCTCCTGGCATGTCTGATGGCGAGCTACTACTTGAGACAGTGCAGGGAAAGCACTGGGACCAGCCTGTTGTCTGTGTGTTTGGAGGCGCCAGGAAAGACCATGAGCAACAGATCAGTATCTGAAGGACTTTTCCTGACGAGCCAACCTCCGAGCAGCCACCTCTGGCTGAGCACTCCACCAGCACGGGCTCCAATGAAGTCAGCAGTCCAAGAATCCCCCTCCCAGGGCTGGTGAGGCTGATGAAAGACTTGGAGGAGTCACACAGGCCACCAAAGCTCACCCAGGTGCCAGCTTGGACACCTTCCTAAGCTTCCATGTTCCTCGGACACTAACACACAGAGCTGAAGTTGTAAATCACACCCAGACCCCATTTATTCACCAAAAGATCCAAACTCCTCAAACAACTAATTTTGCAACTGGAAAGCCAGTTTATTTTGTATCGACAACATCACACTGAAGTCCCTACAGCGTGCTGGGGCTCTATTTTGGGCAGACTGAGAACATTACCAAATGAGGACTTTGCAAAAGAGCCCCAAGCAGGAGAACGCAGCCCCTCCTGCCGCGCCAACATCTGCCTGAAGCTCAGCAGAAACCTCTGCATTGCTCCTCTGAAGAAGAAACAGAGCACAGGGACTGTCTGCTCCATCAGAGGGACGTTGGCCATCAGGAGTGGTGGGGACACTCCAGGAGCACTCGCACGCTCTGCTGGCTGCAGAAAGGGACACTGCTTGTCAGCTCTGGAGGAAACCTCAACCTACCAAGAACTGCTGGAGAGGGGAGAAGAGAGCAGAAGGACTGCAGGGAACAAGGAGAGCCCAGCTCAGATAAAAAGCCACATGTGTGTGGAGGCAAAGGAACACAACCTCACCAGGGTGCACTGAGCAGGACACAGGGGAAGTCAGGAAGCATCAAGCCCCATCTAAATATAAAGGAAGGGTCCTTCTCCTCCAATAAATGAATGGCACAAGTTTCAACATTTCACTTGTGCAGCTCTGCCCCTTTGTAACTCAGCAAACAGAGGCAGACGTCGAGCTGGAAATATTCACAGGGGTACGTTATCCTCACTGCACAACCAGAGAGAAGCCACAACGCCTGGGATTTCCTATGCCAGTAGCTCGTGGTTTACAAGATCTGGACAGTCTCATCCCAGAGAGAAGCCAAAAGTCTGTGCGCTGCTATGAGTCCTGGGGAAAATCAGGAATTTGAATGACAGAGGTCTCAGTCCTGAACAGTCTGGAAAAGAGCCAAGGTCTCCCCAGCACGGACATATTAGTCTGCAAAAGATCTGACCAAAACCAAGAGCAATTATTACTTACATGGAGCAGGAGCTACCTCCTGTAACCTTTCTTGGATGTACGGCAGTCAAGTAGCATCTCACATTTTTAATTAAGTCCATAGGTTTGGGAAAGCTTTGCAGAACTACATGCTATTAAGGAGCACTGTGATCCACCAAGATTAGCATACTTCAGCTGCTCCACAGAAACACTCAGAGCAGCAGCTGATTAGAATCAATGTGAATAAATTCAAGACAACTTAAGCTTCAATAAAAGGGAAGGTAGAGGGACTAATTGTCTCCTTCCGTATGGGATGCTAATGAAACTAAGAAAGCTCTGTCCTTACACGTTCTTCAGTCTAGAAGTTCATGCTCTTTGTAGAAGATACGAAGGACTCAAACCCCTTGTTTCCCAAAAATTTTCCTTCCTCTTTGGGAGGAAAGAGGCACCACACCATCATCCCCTCCATTTACTGTGCTGGAGTACCTGGAGGCACCTGACTCTGGGCTACAGAAAAGTGCTAAAATCCTGGAGAAAAGTAAGGTTTAAACACAAGTGTTTGCTTCAGCTCTGGTGGCTGGTGACCCTGTATGATGGGCAAAGCTTTTTTAAAAGCTTCCACTAGGAAGCCAAACATCTAAAAACTTCATCTTGTATTACCCCCCTTGGGAGCCCATTCCCAAGCTATCTCATGGGAGCTGCTCTTCCAAACCTTTAACCACAGAGGGCAGCTCTGATTAGACACATACCAATTGTTACTGGGATGATCAATCTCAGGCTAGGTTAATGGTTGGACTAAGTGATCTTAAAGGTCCCTTCCAACCTAGACAATTCTGTGATTCTATGATCTATGTCTGAAATGCTCTGCAGCAGAAATATCAAAGCATAAAAAAGGGAAGAAGTAACTCCAGTAACTTCTGGCAGAGGAAAAGAGAATAAAGGCAGAAGGAAGGTAGCAGGATCACAGAATCTTTACAGTTGGAAGGGACCTTTGAGATCATCGAGTCCAACCATACACACACACAAAAAGCAAAGCAAACCAAAAAACCCAACCAAACCACAACACAAAACAAAACACCCAACCCAACAATCTCAGCCATTACAGCATGCCCTGAAGTGCCACATCTACACATTTCTTAAATCCCTCCAGGGATGGTGACTCCACCACCTCCCTGGGCAGGCTGTTCCCGTGCCTGACCAGCCTCTCAGTAAAGTAATTCTTCCTAAGGTCTAATCTAAACCTCCCCTGCCACAACTTCAGACCATTTCCTCTGCTCCTGTCATTATTCCCTTGGGAGAAGAGGCCAACACCCACCTCTACACCTTCCTTTCAGGGAGTTGTAGAGGGCAATGAGGTCTCCCCTCAGCCTCCTCTTCTCCAAACTAAACATGCCCAGTTCCCTCAGCCTCTCCTTGTAGGACTTGTTCTCTAGACCCCTCCCCAGCTTGGTGGCTCTCCTCTGGACACGCTCCAGCGCTTCAGGATGTAGGAAGAAGTTGCACATCATGTAAGACAAGGAGAAATGACATATATATGGTCTACTTAATGAGCGAAGACAATATTGGAAATGCTTTAAAACAGGCAGTGTAGCTTATTACTTGCTGCAAGTCTAATTTACTCAGAGACAGAAGTAACGGGGATAGCTCACAGAGGTCCTGCCTGGCTTTAGTCACCTTGATGGGAAACGAGGGACGTGGGAACACCAAGACGAAAGATCCAAGAGTGACTGCTGACACGGTGCTTGTCACAGACAAAGGTCAGAAAAGAGCCTGTGTTTAAACAGTTATCTGTTTGCCTTACGTGGAGTAAAGTAACTTCCCCTGTAAACTCCATCGACTAATGTAACTAACTACTTGCAACTTCCTTTACGTTATAAAACTGCCTCTATCTTATCACCAAAGTAGAGATAAGGCCTTTGGGACTGAACCCACCGCTCGTGTTGAAGTGCCTTGGGATGCTCACAGAAACTACTTCCATGCTTAGGTATCCCAATGTAGCTCCTCCTTATCAGTGATACTAAGTAAAATGTGAATTTTTTTGAGTAGTCTCTGCTTACTACTTGCTATGATGTAACGGCAGGTTTCACGTACCTTCTCTGTGTTCTCTATCAACTCGCTCTCTATCCATACACAGGCTTCAGCCCATCTGATAGCAAAGACTGGTTAGAGCATCGCTCTCCTTGGTGGGAGGGGGGTTCCTGAACTTCCACGATTCCCAGATCATGCCTGGACCGCAGCCATCCTAGATGGCAAGAGCCTGCCACCCCCCCCACTCTTGGGGGGTGGACAAAGGGTAGAGCATGAAGAGGGGACCCCCAATTCGGAGTGGGGAACCCCAGCCCGTGCTAACCAGGCCAGACAGGATGGCTGATGGCTCCCAAGTTTGCTGGGGGGGGCAGGGAACATGACTACTTAAACCCTCTGGAGATGCAGGGATGCTCCTGCGGCACAGGGGCTGTGCCCCCCCTCTAGGTAAGGGACCCAGCCTCAGCGCTGGGGGAGGTCTGTGCCCGGCCGGGCCCCCCCTCACCTCCATCTCCCGCTGCTGGGCGGCGCGGAGGAGCGGCAGGTTGTGGGGGCGGCAGCACTGCTGGGCCTCCTTGTGCCGGTGGAACAGCTCCTGCTTTAGCCCTGCGAGGGACAGGCTGCAGGTCAGGGCACGGCACCGCCATGTCCCCCCCGCCCCGCCACCTGTCCCCCCGCAGTGTCCCCACACTGCCCCCCCCCTAGTGCCCCGGGCCTGCCC
>VXAK01008709.1:107129-139320 GCA_013399435.1 Arenaria interpres
CCCGGAGTTTATTCAGTGCGTTTCGCCTTCAGCCGCTCCCCGGGGCGGGCAGGGCCCGCGTTCCCGCAGGGGACGGGATCAGCCTTTAGCGCGGGCTGAGCCGCCGGTTCGTTCCAGCGGCGCGCACGAGAAAGGTCCTGGCTTCAATTAGCAAAATGAAAGATCCGCTGAAATGTATCAAAAATGCCTAAAACGTATCGCCTTTGACGTGACTTCAGAGCTGCGCTGCCTGCCGGAGGGCAGGAGAAATGCCCGTGTTGGGGAAGAACACGGAGCACCCCCTGGAAATGGAGCATCCCTAAAATCTCCCTGAATATAAATTGCTTTTTTTCCCCCGGTTGGTTGCCTCAGATTTCCATCCAAGGAGCCCAAATCCCGAGTGCTGGAGAGGCTCTGGGTGGGCTGATTGCAGACCCCTCTGCCTCTGGGCTGCTTAGGCCACTGCCTTGTACCGTGAACCGTGCCATGTCCCTCTGTCCTGCCTGACCCCTGTCTCCTCTCCCCCTGGTGTAGCAGCAGTGTCCCCGTGAAATGGCTGCCCTGTATTTTGACACCCCCAACTCCATCCTCGGGAACCACGCACCAGCCTTTTGCCACGCTGAAGCTGCTGGAGGCTGAGCCGTGGCGCATTTCCCTTTCTCTGCAGCCTGCTGAGCTGCTGGGAAAGGGAAATCAAGGGCTTTTAGTTCAAAGCTATTAGCTATGCTGCTCAGCTCCGGCTGGGGCAATACGAAAGACCAAGATAAAAGCATCCCCAACACTGTGCCATCCTCCGCCATGAAGATTTGATGGCAGCCTTTGCTGAATGTCCCTTCCCTGGTGTCACCTGAACGCAGGGTTCTGCTGTCCCAGAGCATTCCACCGGCAACACAACCCGAAATCATTTTGGCAGCTGTGGATGCTCAGGGACGGAGGGGCCAAGAATTTACCTGGTACCAGCGCAGGACCAGACATGCTGCCTGGCCCCGACACGGCTGCCTGCACTGGTGGGGACCTAAATGCAGCCTGCCCCATCCAAGTGTCACATCCCCATTGTCATGGCATGGAGCAGACTGTGTCTTGATCTTGCTGCCTTCCCCACCTCGCTGGGGCTTCTGCTCTCTTCCCAAGGCCACTTCCAGGGGGAGCTGAAGCCTGGTGGTGTCTGGATGTAGGGGGGGTTGTTTTCACCCCAGACCCTGAGCAGCAGGGTCTTGACCTTGATCCCGGGCAGCACCAGCCTGGAGGGAGAGGCCACACATGCGGCTTGGAGGGCCAGCATGGCCATAAGCGCTGTGCCCAGCAGCAGGAGGGAGTCTGTGCACCCCTGCGAGTGGAAAGGAGGGCAGCTGGGGAGAGGGGGGCTTAGCCCAGGGAGGAGGGGAGCATGCTCCTGGGGACAAGCTCCAGCAGTGCCGGCAAAGGAGCGAGGTGCGATCGGGTGCCTTTGCAGCCCTGTCGCAGGCGTTGCGGCTGAGCCAGCGGAGGGAGGGGGGACCCCGGGGCCTCTGCTCCACCACGGCCATTCCTCTCCCTTCCTTTGTGCTGCACGAAATCTGTGCTTCCTCCCTTCCCGGCGCTGCTCCCTGCTCAATCGCTACCAGATGTGGGTCCCATGCACTCCTCATTAGCCCGGCAGGCTCTGGGCGCTGCCTGCAGCAGGCTGGTGGGCTGGGGCTGCAAAGACGGGGCTTTTGGGGGGGCCTAGTGTTGGCATCCGAGCTGGCATGCATGCCACGAGGATCACTGGCACCAGTGTGTCTAGGACTTGTGCTGGCTTTGTGCTTGGCCGGGACGCAGTGGGATGCTAGCAGTGATTCAGGGCAACCTTGTGGTGGTGGGTGGAGGCCGATGTGGGGGACAGGGCTCTAGCTGGGACCTGCACAAGTGCCACAGGCACACCAAGGTTTCAAGTGGAGGGAAGAAGCTCAGTGAGCTGAACTGCAGCTGGGACTCCCGTTGGGGACAATCGACAGCCCCAGGCTGGGTCTGGGACCGTGGGAGAGGTGGGTGGGTGGCATGCATGGGAACTGGGACTAGAGAGCACAGGTGACCCAGGGGTGTCCCATGCTCTGTATGCCCCAGGCTGTGCAGGCAGGGAGCACGCTGTCATGTGTCAGGGTGTACAGGAGGCTCCTGGGGTGGAGGCTGAAGTTGGGGCAGGGGGGTCCCTGACCAGGTGATGGTGTCAGCAGTGGTACCACAGGCAGCTCAGGTGGCACAACACGGGAGGAGAAAGCATGGGCCCTTCCCATGCTCCCCAGGACCTGCTAGCAGCCAGGAGGAGATCACAGAGGCTGGACCCAGGGGCTTGAGAGCAGAAACAGCCTCACAGTTGGCTTAGGATGACTGGCCTGGATTGAACTATGGAGGGACAAAAGGAGCGAGAAAGCTCCTTCTGTCCTTCCTCACCCTGTCACCCCCACCATGGAGCTCATCTGGGTGAGAGAGGCTGGGGAAATCCCAGTGGCACCTGCAGATGGTCCCACAACATCATCCCATTCCGCTGCCACTGGCCCATGTGCACAGGGTGATGTGCCCAGCCGAACAGGATGAGGCCACATTTGGGTGCCCACGGCCATAGGGTTCTGGCCCAGGAGACCAGGGTGCTCCTTGCCTTGGCACAGAGGAAGCCAGGGGCTGGTCCTGGCCTATTGCTTCTTCTTGAGCCCCCAAACCAGCCGCAGGGCTTTCCTCACACTGCTGGTGAAGAGGTGTGTGGTGAGAAGCAGGGCCAGAAGCATACGTTGTGGGATGGAGACTATGCCTCAGCCTGGGATAAGCAGGGACATCCAGGGGGCCAAAGGGACTCTGTTTCCAGCCGAAGCCACTCGCCTGTCCCACAAGTAAAGGGCTGCCTGCGGGGTTCAGGCTTCTTACACTCACTCACAGGAAAAACATCTCCAGGATGGAGAGATTTCCAAAGAAGTCTGCTGTCCGTTTAGGTCAGGGATGCCTGGATATTACCTTTCCCCAAAGCGCACGTTTGCACGCTCAGGAAAGCTGGAAACCAGCATTTTTATGGCCTTTCTGGGCCCCGAGTTGAGCAGAGATGGCAGAGGGAGTGGGGTACTCCTGTGCATGGAGCAGGATGGCTCTTTTTTGCCACTGGAGCAAATTGCAATTAGGAATAATCCTCCAGAGAAACCAAGAGCGCAAACCCGTCCACAAGAGACGGCTGCCCAAGCTCCAGTGTCCCCGCGGGAGAGTCGCCACGTCACCACGGCTCTGAGTCACCGCTCTGGAGCTGGGAGCTCCCCCCACGGACGCTCAGCCTTCAGTGAGCGTGGTTCCACCGGGCAGCCAGCCCTCGCTGACAGAGGCCGATGTGCTGCAGCTTTTGCACCGAACGCAGCTTTGCTGCTTTTACTGTGGGGCGGGCAACAAGGCAGCATCATCTGGGGCTCGGTCCGGGACCTGGTGAGGATCCCACCGGTGGCTCTGCTCTCTGCGGGATGGCTGCGGATGGGGTCGGCCGTGTCGGAGCCGGTGCTTCCACAGCAGCTCTGCTCAGGCCACGGTGTGCTCGGCTGGTGCCCGGCTGGTACCTGAGCCAGGGATGGGGCCAAGGTGCCCCCACACCAGCAAACCTCCCGCAGGGCTGGGCCTGGAGGGGCTCCTCTCCTTGGGACTTGATCCTGCCCTCCTCACCTGGCTTGGTTTGGGTGGTTTCCCTGAGTCTCCTCCAACTCCTCCTTGGACCCTCTAAGAGCTTGGACCCACCAGCACCCTGTACCCCTAGGGAAGGGGCTCCAGCACCAGCTCCCCAAGCCCATACTGTGCCAGGCATGTGCTCACCCACTGTGGTGGCTTTGCTGCCTGTCCCCAGCCTCCTCCCCTCCTTTTTAGGGCCACTTTAAGCTTGTGTCTGACCTCAGTCTTGTGCATGCTTGTCCCCTGGGCGAGGGAACCTCACCAGATTTATTCCAATTTAAACACGGCAGAGTAAATGTGTTTCCCCCACTCTGGCCTCTGGAGCTGAATGTCTGAACAAGAATTTCACCCCTGAGCTGCAGCTAAAATAAGATCTGGATTGAGGTGGTCGCTGGCTCTTGGTGGTGCTGGATGAAACCTCCGTGCTCCCTTCCTGTCCAGCTGCCAAGCTGGAAAAGTTGGGTTTGACCTGTCAGGAGTGGGAAATGTGTCAGAAAACATGGCCAGGCTTCGGTTGTCTGGGCTGAGCGTCCATGGGGACTCGGAGGAGATGCTGCTCATGTGCATCCTGACCGCACATCCTTCACCGAGAGGACATGTGGATGCTCAGCCAGGGTGAATTTGTGTTAGTTGTGGCTCAGCAGCCCAGGAGCTCCTCGTGTCTCCACTCCCTGCAGAGTGGAGGGGGTTGTCAGAAAGGCTGTTTGACACAGGGTGACGGGTCTATAGCACACCATGGACACCATGGGCCTGCCTGTGTGGCCGAGCTTGGGCTGGCGCTGGGCAAGGGGTGGGAGCCATGACCTCCGCAACACTGCTGGAGGGCTCCCAGCTGGCTGCTGCGGCTGCTTTGGGTCATGGCACGGTGCTTTGGGTCACAGCACGGTGCTCAGACCTGGGAGGGAGACAAGGGGAGAGAGAAAAGTTGGGAGTTATGCACAGGGGCCAAGGGCTGTAAGGGATGAAAGGGTGCAAAGGATGCAAGGGATACAGTGGGATGCAAAGGGTGCAGTGGGTTGCAAAGGATGCAGCGGTTACAGGGGGCTGGGAAGGATGCACAGGATGCAAGAGGTGCAGTGGGATGCAAGGGCTGCAGTGGGTGCAGGGGCTGGAAAGGCTGCAGCAGGATGCAAGGGCTGCAGCGGGTCCGCAGCCAGCCCCTTCCCTCCCTTGGCCTGGGTCTGCCCAGTGGCCAGCAGTGCCCTTCTGTTTCAGCAGCCTGATTTTTGGGGAAGGGGCAGTGACCCAAACTCCTGGGGGTAAGGACACTCCCGGGGGGGCTCCATCTTGCTGTGCCCCACCAGCCCCCACACTAGCAGGGGACAGTCAGGCTACACTCCCTTCCCTGAAGGATATTTTCAGGGCGTCCAAACATCCCAGGGGGCCAATGCCCCGTCCCCCAAGGAGGATGCTGCTCCTCCCCTGCAGCAAAGGCATCTATTCAGCCCTGTCCCCTTCCCATCACCCCCATGTCCTGCACAGCTCGGCGGGGGGAGCACGGCCAGCCCCCAGCAGCAGCCCAGCCCCATCATGTGGCTCCTAATGAAATCCAGACCCTGGCAGAGCGATGACATCGCGCCGTGATTTGTGCTCCCACACAGACTAAACATGGCCAGGCGTGTGGCCGGGCCAGCGCAGGCGCGGGGACAAATCCGGTAGCAGTGGTGAGGATGCCTCTGCCTTTCCTCTGCTGAATTGTTCTTCCTCTGCTGCTCAAAGCGCTTGGATTCAAGCACACTCGTGCTTTCCGTAATGCAAAAATAGGGATTTTTTTTTCCAAAATGCTGCTGGACAGAGTGCCCAGAGGCTGGAACGAAGGCGCAGGCGCTTGGATCCACTGGGAGATGGCTTCGTGTGCTAGAAACATGTTTACAGCCCGAAGCGCTGCAGCTGCTGAGCCTCGTCCCTTTGCTCTGCGCAGGGATTAACGGGTGCCCTGAATCACGTGAAAATGCTTCCACTACACTCTGTGATGGAGAGTCTTAAAATGGAGCAAAAATGGATCTGCTTGGTGGGATGCCCAGAGAGGTGCTGCACGTACGCCCAATGCCTGCTGAGGGGGGGATTCTAATGCAGACCCCCCCTGAGCCAGCCTGGACTGCTTGGGGGGGTTCTGTCCCCCCAAAGGGCCCATTCACATGCACCGCATCCTTCGGGCTGGAGGGTCAGGGGGCTGCAGAGCCAAGAGGCACATCTCCGGTGAAAAGCCCACCCTTGGGCTTGGCCCAGGTGATGTGCTGAGCAGAGGAGGTGGCAGAGGACCATGACCATGGACTTCTGCCCAGCTCCCAGGTGCCCGTTAGCAGGGACAAAATGGTTTTAGGGAGGTGCCAGGTCCTGCTCATGGAGCCAGGAGCTGCTGCTGGTCTCGGGATGCTGCAGGGAGGTGAGGTCCCCGCTGCCCTGCTCCTCCAGCGTGTCCGTGCTGGGGGACGCCTACCCCCATGGCTCCCCGGACCTCAGGTCCTTGGGGAGATGCCCAGCATGGCACTTGTGGGATTCCACAGCACAAAGACCTGGGATGGTGTGGGGAGGTGCCTGGGTGGCACTGCCATGGGGCTGGCGGTGGCAGGGCTGGCACCTGGATGCTGCGGGCTGGGGGCAGGCTCAGCCCGGCCTGGCCATGCTCCCCTTCGGCTCCTGGAGCTTATGGAAATGTGGAAGTATATAAGTGTGTATATAAACACATATATATGCATGCATTTATATTAAAATACATAGGAATATAAAAATATATCAGTGTATATATAAAAATACATAAGTATATATATCTATAATTATATACTTATGTATTTATAAGCATATATACTATATATACTAGGAATATAAGAGTACATAGGAGAGAGTGGGTGTGTATATATATACATGAAAAAAGTATATATATATACAAATAAAAAAAATTCTCCTGGAGTGTATCAGAGTGTAAATACATTTATATATATATATTTGTGTGTGTGTGTGTGTGTGTGTATATATATAAAAACATATATATATACTCCTGCAGTATATAAAGCAATGTCCTGTCCTTGTCACCTCTCAGGCACAGGGAAAGGGTGCTGCACCTGGGGAGGAATAACCCCCTGCACCGGGACAGGTTGGGGCTGACCTGCTGGAGAGCAGCTCTGAGGAGAAAGACCTGGCAGTCCTGGTGGACACCAGGATGCCCATGAGGCAGCAATGGGACCTTGTGCCCAAGAAAGTCAATGGCTTCCAGGGGGGCATCAGGAAGAATGTGACCAGCAGGCTGAGGGACATAATCCTCCCCCTCTGCTCTGCCCTGGGGAGGCCCCATCTGGAGCACTGGGTCCAGTTCTGGGCTCCCCAGTTCCAGAAGGACAGGGAACTGCTGGAGAGGGTTCAGCAGAGGGCTACAGAGATGATGAGGGGCCTGGAGCATCTCTCGTAGGAGGAGAGACTTGGGTCTTTTTAGTCTGGAGAAGAGAAGACTGAGGGGGGATCTGATCAATGCTTATAAATTCTTAAAGGGTGGGTGTCAGCAGGATGGGGCCAGTCTTTTTTCAGTGGTGCCCAGTGACAGGACAAGAGGAAATGGGCACAAACTTGAATGCAAGAAGTTCCACCTAAACATGAGGAGGAACTTCTTTCCTGTGAGGGTGGCAGAGCCCTGGAAGAGGCTGCCAGGGCGGTGGTGGAGTCTCCTTCTCTGGAGACATTCAAACCCTGCCTGGGGTTTGAATTCCTGTGTGACCTGCTCTGGGTGGACCTGCTTTGGCAGGGGGTTGGTCTATATGGATCTCCAGCAACCCCATGCGATTCTTTGATTCTGTGAAAGGCTGCAGCAACAAACTTGTCCCCCCAGCAGCCCCCCATGGGGTGAAAGGCTGCAAACAGCTCCCAGAAGGCTCTGTCCTCCCACGGGAAAGCTGCAGGTTCTGTTTCAAGGTGTTTGTGCTGCCCCAGGGCTGGTGGCACAGGATGCTGGAACCACAGCCCCCACTTATGGCACCCTGGGGACCCCAGAGCACTGGGCATGGCTTTCTCCTCCCCACTGGGGGTTGATGCCAGGACTGGGCATCCCAGGGGACCACAGTGACCATGCTCGTGCCACTGCAGGCTCCTTCCTGTCTGGGGCTGGCATCAGCTCAGCCCTGCTGCAGGAGCAGACCTGGAGGGAGAGGGTGGACACACAAGCAGGAGACAATGCCTGCAAAAAGGCTGGTATGTATTGTGACCCAAATGCCACCGGTGTCCTCCAGGGACATTGATGAGGTCGCTGGTGGCCGATGTGAAATGATTTTGGTGGTGGTGTAGTGGCTGCTCCTCTTTGGGGTCCCAGTCTGCTGAAGCAAGCCCTGTGCCAGCTGGACGCTGGCTGCATGAGGATGGCACCGACGTGGCCGGGGGACATTCCAGTGCCGCCAGCCTGGCCATCCCTGGAGCCGAGTGTCCCAGGGAACCCTTACATCCACCTTTGGGAGTAAAGGAGGAATTTCGCTGTGTGTGAAGTATGCACCCACGTGAAGCCATTTCATGCAGTGTAGGCTGAACATATATTTATACCTGTTTACCCTGGCTTGTGCTGTGCCACTGGTGGAGCCGGTGGAGCTCCCCAAGTCCCTCACAATCCCTCCTCCAGCATGACATACCCCTGGCACTGCCGTGCCTCCCCGCAGTGAGCACTGAGAGAGAAATTTTCTATAGAATTTTGGGACCCCGTTGTCTTATGCTTGTTTCGTTCTCATTGGAGCTTCCCTTCCGGGTTTATTTTTGGTAGGCCCTGAAATACAAAATGAATTGTTGGCAATGAGCTCGCTTTTATCACTGCTTGCTGGCCAAGCCAAAACAAATGTGCCGTTGTCCAACCCAACAGCTCCTTCTTCAGTTTGGGAAATTGGGATGAAATGTGAAGAAGACCAGCATTACAGTGTTGGTGGAGGAGAGGACAGGCCACAAGTGTCACCATGCTCCTCTGCTTCCCCTGGCTGAGGTCCTGGTGGAGAGGAGGGCTGGTGGCGGCTGGGCAGGTCCTGTACCATCTCATCTTCTGCCAGATTCATCCACTGCTTCTCCTCATCCATGGGAGGCCATGCAACGTGCTTAGTCAAGCCATCACATTGTCACTGAAAATCTGACCTGTCTGTCAGGGAAGGTGGCTTCAGGGATGGTGGCTCCTGAAGGTGGCTTCAAGAGAAAGTGGCTTCTGCCCCATCTTGAGTGAGCAGAAGACCTGGTTTTGCTCCACATTACAACTTGCTTCTGTGATTGGGTTCAGCTCGTTTTCCCTTGAGGTCAAAGGTTTCTGCACGTCCAGGAGAGCAGTGGAAAGTGGCTAAGAAAAAGCAAGCTATACTACCTACGATCTTCCTGGTGGGACTCACAGCTGCAGGGGACATTGTTTTAGGATTTTCAGCCTCTGCTGATTTGTGGACCCCTAAACAAAGTCCCCTCACCGGTGTCTGTCGCAGGGTGCTGTCAGTTAGAGATAGCCAAAGTGTGGCGGTGGGAGGAAAGCCTGCAGGCCCTTGTAAGATGCTTGGAAAAGAGATTCACTGTCCCATTATGCAGATAAATCAGCTCTTCATGATGCAGAGGTGTGGCAATGCCTCAACCATTGCAGTGGTGATGTCCTTCATGGCCTGTGGCACCACAGGACAATTCTTGGAGAAGCATCTGACCCATCTGTGCTGGAAGGACCCTGCTTCAAAGAATCTGGAGGCTATGGTGGACCTCAGGTTGAACATCAGCTTGTTGTTGCTCTTCTCCAGAGTAAGGCAAAGCCCGTAGCAGGGTACAGTGGGAAGGGCATGGGCAGCCACCTGAAGGAAGCTGCTGCCTCTCCACCGAGTAGGGTCCAAATATGGGCCTCCCAGTTCAAAAGGGATGTTAAGAAACTGGAGAGGCCTGGAGGGGGGCTATCATCACAGTCACAGAGCTGGCACATATTGCACTAGGAGAAGTGGAGGGGGCTGGGCTGGTTTAGCCTGGCCACAAGGAGGTGAAGGAGGTCTGAGAGCAGCCAACAACTAAGATGACAGAGTTGAATCCTTCTTGGTGGTGCCAGATGATACAATGGGGGACAACACCCACTGACTGCAGTTAGGGAGATACAAGTTAGACCCCAGAAGAAAATTCTTCCCCAGGAGAGTTGGTGCAGCCCTGGGACAGTCACCAGGAGCCTGGGGGATCTCTATCCTTGGAGGTTCTCAAGACTCAGCCAGACAATGCCACAGTGGTCCTGACTGGTGCGCTGCTGCCTGGTTGTGCTGCAGCTTCCAGGGACCCGCCAGGATGCACATCAGTGTCTGAGATGTGGGATTTTTGCATTTACCTGTAGGCTGCTCACTCGCAGGCTCTCCTCTGGCTTGCTGGGGCTATGATCGGAGCCCGTGGATGGGCTCATGCCTGGGTGAAGCTCTGCTCTCCCAGGACAGCCTGTGGACCAGGGAGAGCTTACAGTGTCCAACCTCCCTGAGGCACCAGCCTCAGCTTTGCTGCCTGCATGAGTGAGAAAGTGGCCCAAGCCGAGGCTGGGGCTATTCCCAAATTCACCTTGCTGGGTCATAATCGTGAGCATCATGGCTGATTCCCCACACATGCTCTTTAGTGCTGACGTGAAATGGTTTGTACAAGACTGAGTGATATCTGTGAGAAGTTCTTTCTTCTTCAATTGTATTTACTTTTGCACTTTTATTGCCCGGATTTGACTGCTTTCCTTCTCCCAGATCTTTTTGAGCATCCTGGAAGCCTCTTCTGTTTCTCCAACAGCCTCTGTGGTGGAGGGAGAGGGACTTCAATGCCATCCCAGGTCTCATAGCCTCAGTGCACCCATTTTTCTATTCATTTTGTCTATTTTGGGTTTGATGAACATTGAGCTGATTCATCACCTCCTGCTACTCTGCTCTGTGATGTGCCAGGAGTAGTTTCAGCTGTTGTCTTCCATCTTCCCAAATAAAACCTGATGGAAAGGGGAGGGAGAGTGAAGGCATGCTGAAAGGTGGCCAAAAGTCTTGTAAGCAATGCTGACAAGTTGCGTGATGACCCATCCCTTTATTCTTCAGCTTTTTGCTATGAGATGATGCTTCTCCAGTCAGCGTCACAGATACTGTGCTGTCTCTGGCTCTGCGATGCTGAGTGGTGCCAGGGAGCGTGCGGGAGCCCCATCCCCTCCGAGTGCTGTGCTGGCTGCAGTCCTGGCTCCAGGTGGTCTCATCCCATTCTGGTGTTCACCAGCTGCCTCCATCACCATCACCTCCATCACCTCTGAGACTGCCCTGCAGCTGGCCTTTTGGACTGGTGTTCTCCCAGACCATCATTCATCACCATGGGCAGAGCTCAGGATGGCCAACAGCAGGCACCAGTGGTCTGGTGAGCCCCGTTTTCATTTCTCCCTGCAGCGGTTCCTGCTCCTCCAGAGCGGTGAGTGCTGCAGCCCCATGGGCTGCCGGAGGCTCTGGCTGAGGCTGAAGGAGCCTGGCAGGGACAGAGCCAGAGCCCCAAAGGACCTGGAGTCCCTATGCCCGCTGCGGAGCAGACCTGGGCAGCCACACAGCACAGGCAGCGTGTGGGGAGAGTGCAGGCAGAGCAGGCAGAGAGACTGCCAAACGCACACAAAGATGAGATAACGTGCAGGCAGTGTGCAGGTGAAGCGATGGAAGCCTCCAGGCACGGGGCAGGCAAATTGCCGACAGGACTGCTTGGGAATCTTGAGCAGAAGCCGTGTGGGAGAAAGCCCATCTCAGCTGGCCCCTGGGCTTGTCGCAGCCTTGGCATGTGGCAGCACCCTGCCCCAGGCTGCGTGGAGAGCCCAAACGCTTCTGATAACCCCTTGGCAGGGTGGGTTAGAAAACTGGGCCCAGAGCTCTGCATCCCACTGCCAGTCCCCCATGTCCCCCCACATTTGTGTCCCAGCATCCTGAGCACCCAGCCAGGGGTGGACCCCCTTTGCCTGGTGGCCAGAGCTTTCTTGAGTCCCAGGGTCCAATCCTGGCTATGCTGGAGAAGGTCTGACCACAATACTGGCCTGCAACCCCGGGGGCTCTTGCCAGGCTGGGGGAGGATGCTGGATAGAGGGGGCGTGAGGGGATCTTGCCCCTAGGGCTGGTCTCTGCTGCCAAGCGAGCACGTAGGAGCAGCTGCAGCAGGGACCTGCCTTCCCACCCTACCTACCTACCTGCCACCCCCTGCCTGTACCTGCTGCAAGGTCATCCACCCCCACTGCATCCCACTCAGGACTGGGCCGAGCACCCGAGCCAGACCAGGCGATGCTCAGCACATCCCCTGCCCGTGGGGAGCGCGGGGCATGGAGACACGGCACCCGCCTATGGAAGAAATACATTTTTATTAGGAAAGCACTCTGCAGAGGTGCCAGGCTCTGTCGTACCAAACTAATCCCTCCAATTCCACTGGATGGGATGCGGGAGCCCGAAGGCGTCCAGCTCTGGCCATAAATAGTGCTTTGCTCCTGGCCAGAAGCAATCCCAGGGTGGATGGGAGGGAGGCATCGGTCGAAACCAGCTCGACCCCACACCGGGCACAGCACAGCTGCGGTGGGACCGGCAATGGAGCACCATGCCTGGAGCCCGGGGTGCCGGGGCAGGGGTTTGCTGCTGGTGATGCAGGGCATGTCCCTGGAGATGCCCTGGGCACCAAGCAGCAGCACCCTCCCTCTCCTGGCAGATTGGAGTGGGGCGCGGGAAGCGAGCGGCTCCGTTACTGCAGAATATACCGTGGGTACGTCTAGTACAACAAGCGCTGCTTATGCGATCGATAATACTGCTACAAAAAAGGGGGATGAGGGGGGGAATATGCCACGCAGGGATCCCCCCTGGTTGGCAGCCGGGCCGGCTCCCTGTGGTCCTGCCCTGCGCGGGGAGGGCGAGCAGCTGCCAGACGCGGGCAGGGAGCCGGCAGCAGGGCACGGACGGGGAGGACCAGGTCCTGGGGCAGGAGGAGGGTAAAGGAGAAAAAGGGGATGAGAGACATGGAGGGGAGAAACGGAGGCTCAAGGCTCTTCCAGTGCCCCCTACCCAGTCCACGCGTCCACGTCCGCTGGCCATGCCAGCAAACGTCTGTCCTCCCGGCATGTGGCCAGCCGGCGTGGGGCCGGTGCCTGGCTCCTGGTCACTGCACCGCCTGAGCAGGCACGGTGGCTGCGCGGGGGGGCTCCAGGCTGGCTTCTCGGCTCTTCTTCCTGGGAGGCTTTTTAATGGGAGTTTTCTTGGCCGCTTGCTCGCTGGGGAGAGCCTGGTCCTGGCCACTGCTGGCGCTTGGCTTCTCCACCCGCTTGGGCTCCCCAGCTGCCGGCTCGGCCGCCCCAGGGATCAGTTTTTGCAGGTGGGGAGAGGTGGGCAGCAAGGGCTTGCTGGCCTTCTGGCCGCCGGCGGCCGCCGAGCGCTTGGCTTTCTGCGGAGGGGTGGGCTTCTCCCGCTGGGCACCCACCCCGTTCACCCGGCTGCTCCCGTCCCCCTTGTTGAGGCTCTGAGTCTTTTCCTTCAGCTGGGCGGCCAGCTCGGAGGCCAGGTGGGGATGGAGGGGCTCGGAGCGGGCTTTGCTGGTGCTGGGGCTGCGAGGAGCATCCTTGTTGTCCCCGACCCGCCGCTCCGCCTGGAAGGCACCCATCTTTCGGAAGGCGTTCTGCACTGCCCCGTTGATGCTCTCCGTCGGCTCAGAGCCACCTTTGCTTCTCTGCTTGGGCTTGGAGGGTGACTGGGGCTCCCCCGCCAGGCTGGCTTTGCCCTCATGGACGCCAGGCTCCTTCGGCTGCTTCTGCGCTTTCTCCTTGCCTCGCGTGCCCCCCTTCTCCTCCGCTCTGCCCTGCACGCTGGCCGATGTCTCGCTCGGGCTCCTCTTCCTCTTGGCCAAGCCTTGACCTTGCTCGGGGCTGCTGGACCGGGCGGCTGCTCGCTCCGGGGACCGGCTGGGCGCCGGCAGTGAGTTGGACTGGCTGGAGTTGTACCTGCCGTGGATCCAGGAGACTTTGGGCTTCGTGGCTGGGTCCGGGGGACGGGGCTTGGTCCTCTCTGGGGATGGTGGCTTCCCCAGGCTGCGGGGTTCTGTGACGGCATCCTCCTCCTCCTTGGACTGTTTGGAGAGACGGGCGACCCGGGCATAGAGCACGGCACCGGCCGAACCTGAGCCGCAGGAGGAGCGCTCGCTGTCTGAGGACTTGAGCAGGGGCGTTTCACTGCTGTCGGCCGGGAAGGCTCTGACGGAGCCCGTCTCCTTCAGGAAGGTGTATTCACCTGCTTCCTCCCCACCAGCTGAAGCCACCAGCTTGTCCCCAGGGCTGGCGGGTGTCCCCCTGTCCCTGCTGTCGCCCACGCTCTCTGTGGGAGGAGAGCACGGGGGTGTCAGGCGGGGATGTGCCCAGGGAGGAGAAGAACCAAGATGCTCCCGCAGTATGGTAGGACAGCATCCCACTTGGTTCCCCCCGACACCTTTGTGTGTCCCCAAGGTCCCCTTGTGCCCTCCTCCCAGACAAGGACCCCAAGACAAGAGTGCTCTTAAAACAATGTGAGAGCAGCAAACCCCAGAGGAGGAAGCTCTGAAACCCTACGGGAGGCAACATCAGCACCTGCATCCCTTCCCAGGGCACGAGAGGCCAGAGCAACATGGTCCTCACTGCGCGAGGGTGACATCTCTCCACTGAGCAGGCGGTGCCCCCTGGCAATGGCCCTGTAGTACCCTGGGGAAGCGCCCTGTCCCCCTGCTCACCTTCGTGGGGGACACAGTACACCGGCCCCTCATCTGTGGTGTCAAAGGAGGAGAAGGAGCCGCGGGATGACCAGGATGGGGAGGGCTGCTCCACCATGGAGGGCGGCTCAATGAAGCTGCAGTTCAGGGTGTTCTCCAGGTCATGGTGGGCCACTAGGAGGGCAAGGAACCACTGTCAGTACCCATCCTCCCGGATCCTCCTAGCCCCCGTGCTGGCTGGGAGAGTGAGATATTGCACTGCTCCCCTCTGCCCAACTTGCCAGTGGGTCTTGGGGACATCAGTGGCATCCCAGGCATGGGGACAGCTCTGCCTGTGCACCCCCACCAGGTGCCATCAACCAGCAATGGTGGTGACCAGCATCCCCCATGCTTGGGGACAAGTGGCTGCAGACAGCAAAGCCCATGCAAGCCTTAGATAGGAGGTGCCCATCTGTGCCCTCTCTCCATGGCAGGTCTCCAGCTCCCCAAACCCCTGGGTCCCACAAGGACCCAGCAAGCATCCCAGTGGTCACACATGAGCTGCACAACCTGGCACGGATACCCTGCAAAGAAAGTCCAGGCACTTCAACCATCCCCTTCCTGCAGAAAAAAATGCTGGCTTTAATTGCACAAATTTCCACTTCAGCATCACCATTTGCATTTTTCTCTCCCTTCTGCTTCTGCAAAAGGAGGTAGAAGGAGTGATGCCCATGGCAGGGGGATGCACAGTGCTGTTTTTCCCCCAATTCTGCCATTTTTCAATCCCTTTTCCAGTTTGTCCCATCCCAAAGCCAAGAAGGAGCATCCCCCCTCACCCTGTCACTGCCCCCTCCCACCACACGAGCAGCTGCAGAGAAGCTGAAAAGAAAAACCAGAGAGGAAAATCCCGGTGTTAAAAATATTTTCGGTTTCAACAGTTAAAAAATAAAATAAATTAGAAAGCTGAGCAGTGAAAGTTGTCTGGGCTGGGAGGGATTTGTTTTTCTGTTGGATCACCTTTCCAGGCTTTTTGCTGGCTAAGTTCCTGTCCCAACCCACCCCGTGGGGCTTCCTCGCGGAAGCTGAGGAAGTGCCTGCAGCTTCAGCATCGTCCTTGTGGTACCCACAGGACAGTGGCAGCACCCAGCTGGGTGGAGGGACTGGCCCTCACAGAGAGCCAGGCAGCACCAGACACTCGTCCCCGTCCCCTGCCTGCTGGCTTTTGTCCCCTGGGATGGGGGAAAGCTGCCCCTGAGCCCAGGCAGGGTCCCTCTGTGCAGCAGCTGTACATTGATACTCCCATGTATTTGTAACCTCTGCCTGCGCATCCCAACCATGGAAGTCACACTGCAATTTCCACCTTTGATCCTTTGATTCTTGCATCACATCTCTGTTTTACAATAAAAGAACTCTAACTGTTATTGGGATGCCCATTGGAACATTTATTGTTTATTAGGGAATCTGGCTTCAGAGATGCAGGGTCATTAAAATGACGGCAGCAGTGCACACTGCCCTGCATAGTTTGGCTTCTTGAAGAAAGGGAAAAAAAAAAAAAGAAAAAAAGCAGTGATATTTAAAGAGAGAATGGCCTGGAGAGGGGGAAGCGGCAATTTCAGTATGGCTTTCCTTGTAATAAAAACCAAAAAGGGAAAATTAAAAGCAGCCGGCTGGAAGCGGATGAAGGGAGATGCTTCCTGAGAGGGGGCGTGACGAGGGGCTGGGACTCAGGGCCACGAGGCGTCTCTGGGACTCAGATGAGACCCAGAATATGGCTGAAGGAGAAAAGAGGATGTGCAGTGCACCCGGAGCCAGGCTTGGGGGCTCCTGTGAGGTCCCCTGGGATTTAGCACCCCCCAGCTGATATATCATGGGCTGATGGAGCTCGGAGAAATGCAGGTGCTTACCACGGGTCCTCTCATGCTACTTCTCCCTGAAATCTGCTGGAGCCACAGCACCAGGGTGCCCACCCGAGCCCTGCTCGCACAGTGGCCGATCAGTCTTATGACCGGGGTGAAGTGGGAGCCCTCCTGGCCACCCTCTCTTGCTCTTCCCAAGCTTCCCGTGGTCAGCGTCACCCTTGGGGCTGGTTGAGCTTTGCCACTCAGGGAGGAGACGTGGCAGTGGGGTGCAGGAGCAGGCACCCCACGGTGCAGAGCTCTGGTTAGCCCTGGCATCCACAGGGTGACACACAACCAAGACCCAGGCTGGTACCACTGGTGTCCTGGGCAGGCAAACCCCCTGAGAAGCATGAACACAGGGATGCCCAAACCCTGGCCCTGTGGCCACTGGTGTCATCCCAGGATGCTGCCAGCCCAGGTGAGATCCCCAGGGAGATGCTGCGGATCCAAAGTTGATGCTGAGGCTGGGGAGCAGCTTTCGAGGGGGGCACCCAGGGCTCCAGGCACCTGATGAGCCCTGGTGGGGCTTCAAAACCTGTTGCCCCACCTGGGGAGGTTCTATCACACGTGGGCTTGTATTCACTAATGGCATGGTGGCACCATGATCATGTCTTAGCTCAGAGGGCAAAACCCACCCGGCACCAGCAAATGCACAGCTGCAGTCACGGCTCTCCAAGGATGTGAGCAGACCCAGAATGACCACCTCCTGGGTGTCCTCAGCTTTGGTCGGCACCAGTTTCACCATAACATCTCCGTGGGGTCCTGAGCACCTCCAGTGCTGACCTGGCACTTGGGACGGGTCATTTCAGCATCCCCTGGTCCCTCCTGCCGGGCCAGGACCAATGCGGGGAAGAGGTGGCCTTTGCCACCACATACTGGCCACCATGGCTTCCAGGTGGAGCCATGCCCTGACGCGGCACAGTGGTCACTGGGCATCACAGAGGTGCAGCTTCCACAGGCACCCCATCAGATCTCCCTCGCCAGGGGGGTCTCCAGATTCAGCAGGGGCGGGAGGCATCCCCAGATCATGCACCAGAGGGACCAGGAGCTGCCGAAACCCACACCGGCTCCGCGGTGCTGTGTGGGGTAACACCACGAACACAAGGCAAGCCCTGACCAAAGCATTTTTTACCCCCAGTGAAATAACAACCCCCAGCCCCATGAAAAGGCTCTGGGAACAGCCCCAGACCTGCCAGGACCCAAGACCACCTCAAGATTCCCTCTGGCACCAGCGCTGCGTCCCGGGGCCGCCGCCGCCCTGTTTGCACAGCGCAGCTGGTTGGGTGCCAGCAGCCTCCAGGCTGGCGCGGGGAGGACGCAGGCAGCCCCCTTGGAGCCCCCCTGCCCTGGCTGCACACAGGCACCCTCTGTCCTCCCCAAGTCCTGCCCAGCCCCTTCCATAAACACAGCCTCTGTTATCCTCTGTTATCCTTGCAGCAGGAATGTTTCTCTGGCCCCGGCACTCCCTGCTCCGGGGCAGGGCTTTGCCGTGCCCCACACCATGAGGAGTCATCCCCCCTTCCTTGAGGCTGGAGCTTGGGCATGGCACGCTGGGACTGGGGCCACCTCTGTGTTGGGACAGGGGCCACCTCTGTGTCCTCTCCCGGGACAGGGGATGTGGCCTCATGCCGAGCTGCTGCGTGCTGGGATGCGGCTGCTTGGAGCATCCTGCCGGTGTTACCCACCCGGGGGGGTGCAGAGCTCGGGGAGGGGGGGATACGGCTGAGCCCCATGGCAGCGCAGGGTGGGGAGTGCTGCCTGCGCCCCCCGATTTATTCAGCAGCTCCTTGAGCTGGGAGGTTTCAGAGGTATGGTGTTCCCCAGCTGCAGGGGGTCCCTGACGTCCCTGAAAGCCCTGGGTCAGGGGCTTTGCCGGGTGCAAGCATCCCCCTACGAGCCCAGTTTGTGGCTGGGCAGCATCAGGAGGTCACCCCAAATCTCTGCACCTCTGCCCTCCTCTCCACGTGGCAGTAGGGTGGGCTCTGGCCCCAGCTTGGATGCTCTGGCCCCATGCAAAGCTGAGGCAGGATTAGGACCAAAACGGCAAACGAGGTGTTTTGCTGCCATGACGGGAACCATCCCTCTACCTAAAAACCTCACAAAACAGCTCAGCCGAGCTCCAGGCACTGGGTGCCCCCTCCCCAAAGCAGAACAATGCACTTTGAGACCCAGAAGCTGCAGACTGAGAAAGGGCTGAGTCCCTGCGCGCCAGGCAGCTCGCACCAAGCATGGCAATGGCCCTAGGGACCCACGTGTCCCTGTCACCACTCTGCTGTGCCCACCGCCCTGGGTTTGGGGCTAGAAAGGATGCTGTGAGTGACCCGTGCTGCCCTGCCAGCAGTAAAACCTCCGGTGTTTGGCTCTGTGCCCCCTCCCCAAACCTCAGCACCTTACCCACGACCTTGGGCAGCTTCTGGCGCCGCAGGGGGATGCGCGGGAGCTTCATGCTGATCCGACTGAAACGCCCGCACAAGCGTCTGGGTGGCTTCTTGGTGGCTGCCGGGTCCTGGCTGGAGCTGCAAGAGAAGATGATGGCTCCATCAGAGAGGCACCGGCTCCCACCTCACGCTGGGGACAAGCCTTCACGGGGCGATGGGGAGAGTTGGGAGCTCAGGGATACTGCAAATGCAAAGGAGTTTTGGGAAAGAGACAGGGGCAGGCTGGTGCCCAGGGCACAGGGGTTGGGGACCTGCCAGGGCTACTGCCAGCCCCGGGCACCTACTTGCTCCGTGCCGGGATGCAGAGCAGTGCTGGGGATGGTGGCAAGGCCAGATCCAGCCTTGGCCCTTTGCAGCCCAGCCCCAAAACACCCGCAGCACTGGGCCAAGATCCTGAATCTTTAAAAAAAATAAAAATCATCTCAACCCAAAACCAAACACGTGGCTTCTCTTTATTTGCTCTCTGGTTTTAAAACCTCCTGGAGCCAAGGTTTCAAGCAATTATCTGCAGCCGCAGGAGCGAGTGGCTTTGTGTGTTGATGCAAGGCAACCTGTGATGTGCCCACCGCCACTGCGGTCCCTCAGGATGCTCCGGCAAGGGACCACTGTTGGGCCAGCACTGAGGGTGACCCAGCTGCTTGGGGACATCGTGGGGGTCCGGGCACCCCAGGAGAGAGGAAACTATTTTGAGCCGTTTCCCCCCTTCCCTGTGTGATCCTTCACCATGCAGGGCTGTGTTTGTGCATTTATCAGTGGGATAATTACACACAGCCCCCAGGCTCTCTAAGCCAGATGTGCCAGGCTGGGGTTGAGCTGGCAGGGCTGCACGGGGAGGCTTCCGGAAAATTCCCGTGCAGTGGCTGTTGGCATGAGCTGATAATTTCTCTGCAGCCAAAGGAGCTCCCACAGCCTGCTCATCCCTTGCTGAGCAGCACCAACCTTCCTCCCCCTGCAATTGGACTGTTCCCATCCCTGGCCCCACGGTGGGATATCCCCTGGTGCTGCCAAAACGCTACCAGCATCCTGACCTCACTGCGGAAACAGACCTCACCCTCCCTGAACATCCCCGTGCAGGAGGGCTGACGGTGCTGGGGCCCACCACCCTCCCCCAGGGCTAACCCCGCTGCCCTGGGGTTTGTTTTTGGGGTCTTGGCTGTGACTTGGTGCCCTGGGTTCCCTTTGCAGAGCGGCTCCAGCCCCCAGAGACTGGAGGGGACCTGGAAGGTCTCCACGAAGTGATGGTTCACAATAGAAATGAAGGTGAGGAGGGGGGGAAAGGGGTCCCCAGACAGAGCTCACTCCAAGCCCCCCTGCTGCGAGGACGCAGCGGGACCTGCTCAGACCCTGGGGACCCACAGGGTACACACAGTGCCAGGCGGGCAGCGCTGCTCTGCCTCCGTTTCCCTGCAGCATCACTGTCCTGCAGGCTGTCCTGCAGTGGTCCCTGCATCCCCCCCCACCAGCCCCAGCCCCGCACTGGGCACCCACGTCCCCAGCTGTCCCCAAACCTGCAGGTCTCCCCCTGCTCAGCCTTCACGGCAGAACCTGGCGAGAGCCCGCCCGGTCCCGGCACTCACCCCCGGACCTCGTCCTTCTTGCGGCAGACGCAGCAGCAGCAGAGCAGGGAGAGGAGGAGGATGAGCAGCAGCGCCAGGAGGGCTCCTGCCCCGATCACCCCCATCCTCTGGTTGGCCTCTGCAAGACACAACCGGTGGCTCAGCCCAGTGCCGGCCCCGCGGCAGAGCCCGGTGCCCTGCCCTGTGCCCCCAGCACTCACCCATGTGGCAGGCGCCCGTCAGCGGGTCGCAGGCGCCGTCGTGGCAGCTGCAGGCTTCGGCGCAGTTGGCTCCGTAACGGCCGGGTGGGCAAGTCAGGTTACAGCTGGAGAGAAGGGGCCAGGTGAGAGCCCTCGCCACCCTGGCTGCCGCCTCCTCCCAACCCCCCTGCTTCGGGGAAAAGCAGGGGCCACTGCTACAGGCTGCTGACGCCGGCTCCCCCGCGCCCCAGGGACCCCGTAACCCCGAGGGAGCAGGAGCCTGTTGCCCACCCAGCGCTCAGGGGATTTGGCTCGGCTGGAGCTCAGATGCTCTTGCTGCTCCCCTCCTGGTGCTTTGCAATTAGGCGCAGCAATTATGAAAGGTCATTAACCCAACAGTCGCATCTAAAGAGAATGCGGCATCACCAGCAGGACAGAGTCACAGCGGCCACGAGCTGGGAAAGTGCCCATATTGATTTCATTTCTATTTTTTTTGGCCTCCAAGACGAAGAAAAACAACTGAGCAGCCACGAGGCACTGGCTCCATCAGAGTGGACCCTCCTGGTTCGGCTAAGCACAGTGTCAAATCCCCACCACCTGTAAAATGACCTCCCTGACAGCATCACGGAGGTGACGGGAACATGCAGGAATGAGCACTGACCTGTGAGCATCAAAGGCTTGAGCACAGAAAACATGCGAAGGACACATGGACACACGGACACATGCCAAAGCACCCGGGGCTCTCGGTGTCAGCGGGACCACTCTGAGCTGCCGTCCCGGTGATGGGACGGGCACCATGGCGCAGGACCCAGCTGGATTGGGGTTATGCCGGCGGCGCCGCTTGGCACCAAACCCTCTGCCAGCTGCTCAGCAAGGGCAGCATCCCGGGCTGAAGCTGCTGCAGCCGTAAGGAGCCAGTGGGCCCCAGCCCAAACCTGCTCTCCCAGGGATGCAGCTGCCCCCCGGCGCTGGGCACTGTGCCCAGGGGCGGCTCAGCCCATTTCATGCTCCAACCACTTGCAAAGCCGAGCCTCGTGCCCACCTGGCGCCGGGTGATGGTGGGACACGTGCTGAGCCCCTACAGCTGTTCCCAGCAGCCAATGCTGCAGGACGGGAGCCGGGATATTTCCCTAGCAACCCAAAACCCCTTGCCCCACCACTAGGACCCATATTTCTCCCCCAGGCAGAGATTTTGGGAGAGCAGAGGACAGTGATTTCTTTCCCCCTGACACCTCTGGGAATGATGTGGAGGAGACAAACTGCTCTGTGCACTCCACAAATACTTTAGGAGCCTTTCCTTTAGCATCCTCCCAACGTAGAGCTGAGAGGACACCCCTGCCTGATGAGGACATCCCTTCTGCTTTCCTCACAGAAATCATCCCCTTTTCAGCAAAATTATATGCTGCTTACAAAAACACTAGTTTGCATGTAGTCACAGGGATCCACCCGAGCACCAAGAAAGTCCCCGGGCCTGCACGGTGTGCACCATGTGGCAGAGCTCAGCCCGTGGTTACAGCTCCGGGGTGCTGCATCCCGAGCACCCCTGGTCCCCGCATCCCCAGTGCTGCACCAGGGCCTCAGAGCAATTTAGTTCATGTGCTGCCCTCCAGTGCTGTGCCAAAATGTTGCCCAGGGAGGTGGTTGAGGCCCCTTCCCTGGAGATATTCAAGGTGAGGCTCGACAAGGCCCTGGGCAACCTGGTCTAGTTGGGGGTGTCCCTGCTGACTGCGGGGAGGTCGGACTAGGTGACCTTTGGAGGTCCCTTCCGGCCTGGACCATTCTATGATTCTATAAAATCATTGCCACACAGCCCCGGTGAGCACCAGGACCCTCTCACCTCCTGCTTTGCTAACGAAGGTGGTGGTGATGCCCAGGATGGGTACCTGAGCTGGCAGCGGTGCCCAGCCCCGCTGCCTCCGTGCTCACCTCCACAGCTCTGCCCGCAGAACAACTGGCCAGTGAAGCCCCCAAATCCCTAAATCCAAATGCTCCCTGCTTTTAAACCCTGAGAGAAATGCCAGCACGGGCGGGATGCTGGCCCTGAATGCTTGCTGCCACCACCAGCCTCGCGGTTAATTCCCGAGAAAATCCAACTAACACCTGGCAACAGCTGGGGGAGCTGGCTTGCACCGGCTGGGTGGGAAGTCCCTTCCTCGCCTTTTTAAACAGCATTTCAGTCCCACACTGGAAAAAAAAAACACCAGGGGATGGAGTTCCTTTGTGCCCCTTCCTTGGGCAGGGGGAAAGGGAAGGCTCTTCCTGGTGGGGTGAGGAAGACCCCGGCCAAAGTGGCAGCTTGCAGCAGGAGCACCCTGTGGATGCCATGCCCATGAGGCTATTTGCTATTCTGGGATGTGGTTTTCTCTCCCTTTTTGGCTAGAATTTCCAGCCTGGACTTAAAGAAGAAAAAAGAAAAACCAACCAACAAACCACTGTTTTGTCGATGCCATTTGTTTTTGCCAAATAGGCATTTCCTAAAGCGAATCTATCTCCCACAGCGTTACCGTGCTAACGGCACCATGAGCATGTCCCTTCCCTTCCGCTCCAAAAATCACCTGAATTATTGCCCGCGAGTGCTTCTGCCCCAGGAAACCTCTTGACTGGGAACCACATAGGACCCAAGGGCGCAGGAGGTGCCCGAGCATCACCTGTGTCCCGGGGCCCACCCTGGAGCGTGCCCACCGTGGATCACTTACTAGGTGCCATGAGAGCCAGGGTGGCAGAGGCACCGGCCAGTCTCGAAGTGGCACTGGCCATTGACGCAGTCGCTGCAGACAAAGGCACAGTTCTCCCCGTACGTCCCATTCCGGCACTTGGTTTCACACCTGGGGAGGAATGAGGGCAGGTGGCTGGGGCACCCATGGCTCCTGGGACCTCCAGCATCCCCCCAGGCCCTCCTGACTGCAAGCAGGGAGATGGGGCTGGGTGGTGTCAACCCTCTTCAGATGCAAAGCCCCTGACCCAATCCTGGACACAAGAGTGTGGGAAAGCATCCCAGCGTGAGAGCTGAGCCCCACCACCAGCACCCACCGTTACCTGGGCCCATGGGGCAGGGGTCTTGTGGGCTCCCTCTGGTCCCACGGCCATGCCAGCGGGCTCAGCCCATCCCTGCCCTTCCCTCCTGGCTGCTGAACCCCTCAGCCCCCCCTGGTCTCTGGACAGGGAGGCTGGGCATTGCTCTGCTGGGGCCCAACTCCGCACCCAGCCACACTCACCGGTCTCCGATCCAGCCCGGGTTGCAATGGGAGCACTTGCCATTGATGTGGTTGCAGGTGTGGCCATCCTTGCAGGGCGGGCAGAGCTTCTCGCAGCCCTCTCCGTAGAAGCCAGGCGAGCAGGGCTGGTCACACTTGGTGCCGTTCCAGCCGGCCTCGCAGGTCAGGCAGCGCCCGTCCGCCACCGTGCACGGCTGCAGGCTCTTGCACTGCCCGCACCTGCGACGGCCAAGAGGGACCCATCACCCGCTGCTGCGTCCCCGAAATCTCCTGCCACCACCTCCCACTGAGCCCACGGTCCGGCCACTCACCGCCTCCTGCAGCCTTGGCCATAGAAGCCAGCCGGGCACGGCTCACGGCAGTACTTGCCCCGGTAGCCCGGCTCGCACGTGCAGGTCCCATCCACCTGGTTGCACTTGCCCTTGTAGCACTGGCAGTAGCGGTCACAGCGGGGCCCGAAGGTCCGCTCCCGGCACTGGCAGCGCCCCGTGAACTGCTCGCAGGGCGAGTTGTTGCAGGAACACTGGTTGTTGCAGCCACGGCCCCACCAGCCGGGCTGGCACAGGCAGTTGCCCGTCTGCTGGTCGCACTGGGAATTGTGGCTGCAATAGCAGGAGCTGGAGCACTGGGGTCCCCACCAGTTGGGCTCACAAGTGCATTTGCCCGTTTTCTGGTCACACTTGCCGTGCTTGCAGAGGCAGATGTTCTCGCATTTGGGACCCCAGCGGTTGGGGTTGCAGGTGCACTGGCCCGTCACGTCCTCGCATTGCCCGTTGGGGTGGCAGCTGCACATCTCCTTGCAGTCGGGACCCCAAAACTGCCGGGGACACTCTGTGGGCAAAGCCGTCAGCCCCAGCACTGCCCATGGGACAACCCCACCACTGGGCACCACGGAGACCCCCAGTCCCAACAGGACCTCTCGACCACCGTCCCCCCCTCATCCTCCCAGTGCACTGGATCTCAGAGGAGAACCCTCCAAAGGCACGACGCCCTGGGGACAGAGTCAGGGGGACAGGCAAGGGCAGGGCAAAAGCCATCTGCAGCCTCATCCCCGATGCTCCACTCTGGAAAGACACCCCAGAGCCACCCCACGAACCCCACCGAGGACACACGGGCGCCTGTCGGTACTCACTGGTGTCGCAGTTGGCGCCGAAGTAGCCGTGGCGGCAGCGGCACTCGCCGGGCCTGACGCACACCTCGTTCTCCTTGCAGGTAAAGTTCCCCTCGCACACGGCTGGACGGACAGACAGATGGCAGGCATGAGCGTGAGTGCCACTGGGCTCGGCCCCGCTCCCCAAAATGTCCCCAGCCCCGCAGAGCAGGGGAAGGGGTGTGTGGTGGCGCTCCAGGTGTTGCTGAGCTGTGACACTGGGACTGTCATGGCAAGAGGCCAGGCAGGCTGGATGGGACCATCAGCAGGAAAACGCCACCAGCCTCCTGCCACCCAGCTCAGCTCCATCCCTGCCACCAGCCTCCAGCCACCCAGCTCAACAGCACCATTGCCACCAGCCTCCAGCCACCCAGCCCGGCCCGTTCCCGGCAGTGTCCCCCGCTCAGCTCCATGTCACCAGCAGAGAATGGGGACATGGCGGGGGGGGGGGCGCAGCAGCCATGAGCACGGTCCCCCTGTCCCCCTCCCTTACAGCCCGCAGTGGTGTCACTGCCACCCCCACCACTGCCTCTCCCGCACAGGCCACCAGCCCCCAAAGGCCACCAGCTCCTCTCCTGCCGAGGGGACCTCGCGCTGGGCCCAATGCCCGGATCGGGGCAGGCGCAGGAGGTGGGACGGGCAGCACCGCGGGGCAGGCAGGCACGGGCAGGTCCCGCGTAGCCCTGGACAAGCCTCCGTAGCCACTGGGAGAGGGAGAGAAGCCCACCCATCCCATCCACCTTACCTGGGAGTTCTTAGACCTACGGTGATGGATACTATAGAAACCCCTAAAATAGACAGATTACACAGGTTAGGAGCAGTGAGTCTAACGGTTAGAGCAGGTTGGGGGGGCGGTGAGGAGATGGGGACAGCTCGCTGGTGGGACCGTCCTCCCCCCGCTGTCGTGGCACTCTGTCCTTCTCCCTTCCTGCGCCGAAGGGACTGTGTCCTGTTCCCCGACGCAGGGCACCCAACGCATGCAGCGAGCGGTTATGAGGGCTCATGCACGGTGGGTTAGTTGGTTACGTGGTCTTCACCGCCACAGAGCTCCCTCTGGCTCTCCTGGGGCAAGGCGAGCCCCATGGCCAGCTGAGGCTGCGGGGGGTAGCACAGGAACCCCAAAACAGCCACCTGCATTGTGGTGGCAGTGCAGGGGATGAGAGCTCCCAGGGCTTCATGCTGATCATCTCTTCCAGCTTGTTGTGGACCCCAGTAAGAGCTGTAACAACCAGCGTGGCCCAGCTGGGGCCACGATGCCTGCAGGCATGGTGGCCCCTGCCTGACGGCCTGCCTGTCCCGGCAACCTCTGCACAACGGAGCCATGGTGGACACATGCCTGGTCCTGGCAGCTTCTCCTCCACCGGCAGCTCCAGCTTGGCTCCTCACACTGCTGCAGCATCCTGTGGAACCGCTCGGGGTCCCACTCCTGCAGCTGCACCTTCCCTGTCCCCAACGCTTCACCCTGGGGGACACCTCACTGTCCCTTGGGTCCCGGAGCAGCTCCCCCAGATCCTTAGACCCAAAGCTGACCAGCATGGAGAGAAACCTCCAGGCTGGGAGCAGAGGTGATGCTCCCTGTGGAGGGGCTGGGGCACCCCAGGGCATCACTGTGGGAGCAGGGGGTGCCCCAGGGCTGGGTTCTGTGACCAGCACCCCATCACTGGGGCTGAGCACCCATTCCATCCACACGCTGCTGGCTCCGAGCACGGCAGGGAGGCAAAACAGTCTCCAGCATCCCCAGGGTGTCCAGCTGCAGGCAGGGGTCCCCGGGACAGGGGTCCTCACTGCAGGTCACATCAGGGTGGCCCTTGACAGCGGTGGTGATGCCAGAAGGGCTCAGCAAAGGACGGGCAGATGAACAGTGTCCAACAAAGCAAAATGCCAGTGCTTACCAATTAAACACTCGCTTCCTTGTTGCCTCCATCCCGGGCAGCACATGAGCACTGAGGAGCTGCAGAGGAAAAAAAAAAGGCACCACAAATGGTTACGACCCTCAGAAAGTCCTGGTCCTTCCCAAAAAACCACCAGGAGCACCGATGCCGTGATAGTGAGAGGTCCCACCTCTGCTCAGCAGCTGTTGCACCCCCGTGGGGTGAGGAGAGCTGTTGGCTCTTCCTCCACCATGCAGGGAGCACAGATCTGCTGGGGGGCTCCCATGGGCACCAGTGTGAGATGCCCCACCAGCCAGCCGGGGCAATGCCAGGAGCAAGGACAGGACCAGTCCCTCTCATTAATCAGGAGTGATGAAACAACAAAAGTCGGTTTTGCAACCATTATTATTAAAAAAAAATAAATCCCAAAGACCCCCAAAAGCTGGGGAAAAAAGGAAGGCTCTAAACGTCCCAGGGCAAAAGCAACTGCTCTGCCCCTGAAGGCCTGGCAAAGCAGCCTGCTCCCGGGACGGGATGGCTCGGTGCCTGCAGCCAGATGCCCAGTGTGTCCCCCCCTGGTGCTGGCCCTCCTGGCCCTGGAGGGTGCTGCAGAGAGCAGGGGCCGGTAGTGCCTCGATCCACAACCTAAACCCCAGGTTCGCTGCTCGGTGACCTGGGGACGGCACCCCAAAGCCAGGCTGGCACCACCCTGCTGGGATGGCTGGAGCATCGCCAGCTCCCAGGGGACATCCCCCATGCAGGAGCCCAGCCAGAGGTGGCTGGGATGTGTCCCTGAGCCCTTGGATGTCCTGAAGTGCCACCACCTCCAAGGAGTACCGTGCACAGGATCATCAGCCAAAGCGTTTTTGGCACAAGCTTGACCCCAGCAACACCAGGATGGGGTCTCAACCCCCCCCCCAGAGATGCTCCACTCCCTGCCAGGATGGGACACATGGGGACTAAGCAGGGACACCTCACCCACACTTCTGTAATGAACCCCCCTGAAGAAAATGGCTGGGAGCTCACGATGCTGCAACCCCAGTGTGGGGAACGGGCTTCCTGTGTTGTGACACCGCAGGGACCCCCCCGGCAGGGGAGGCCTGCTCATCCCCGGGGTGACCCACTCATCCCCGGGGTGACCCACACCACCTGGTCCCCACCGCCAACGGGAGCGACGATGGACAAATGGTCTGAGCGGAGGCTGCAGTCAAGGAAAACTTCACCCGGGCTGGTCTGGCGCTGCAGCCTGGAATGCGTTTTGCTTTTGCATTTTTTTTTTTTTTTTCCCTCTTTTCTCTTTATATGTAACAAATGCAGAAGAGGAGGAGGAGACAGCAAGGAAGTATTCGCTCAAAACCCAGCACAGTCACAGGACCGCGTCTGGCTGCCAGACCGCCTTGTCCCGGAGCCGGGGAGGAAGCTGCCAGCAGCCCCCCCGGCCAAAGGCGGGTACCCGGGGGGGCTGGAGGCAGCTCCCACCCCCGGCCCCTCAGCGGGCAGCACCCACACAGCCGAGCCGGGAGCATCGCGTCCCCCCTTTTCACAGCAGACGGTGAAAAATTGGAAAGGAGGCAGAAAAGAACCACAAAAATGATTCAAGGCCTGGAAAAAATGCCTTGCAGCCGGAGCCCAAAATAGCTCCATCTATTCAGCCCGTCGAAGCGGTCGCAAGATGCTGCCATGGCAGCCGGCGTGTACCCCCCAGGCACGGACCCTGGGGCTTGAGTGAGGGGCTCTGCTCCAGCCAAGCATGAGAGGAGATGCCTGGTGTTAATGGCAAAGGGGGGATCAACCACCAAACCACCTCCCGGAGGAGTGTGTGGGCTGCAGGCAATGTCCTTCCCCGAAAGAGGCTTTAGGCTGCCCTCCCTAAAAAGCCTTGCTGGTTCTGCTGGGACGCTTGGGTGCAGGCGGGGAAAGGTCCGTGGTACCCCAACCCTCCCACGGCGCAGCCAAAGTACCTACTGTCCCACCTGGGGTGGCCTTTAACTCTCCACCCTTTATAAATTCAGTGTTTGGTGGTTTTTAGATGAAACCATCACAGGTTTGCAAGGGGAAACTCCTCCACTTGGGAAACCTCCTCCCTCAAACTTGCCCGGCCACCAAAACAGGCATGATGGGGGATGCACCAAAAAGCATCACCTGTGCTGACAGCCCCAAGCTTACGGCAGGGAGTCTGCCGAAACACGGTGGCAGGAGGGAAAAACCCTTCTCCTGACCACAACCACCACCAGCAGGGAGCCGAGCCCACCCACCGCCTCGCTGGGCGCAGGATTCCTGCTTATCTCTCCACTGATAGCTAATCTCTCTTTCCCCGTGCCCGCCGACGGCGTCCCACACCCCTCTGCTCAGCCCCTGCCTCCTTTATCAGTGGCTTTGACAGCAAATAAATTTGCTCCTGTTGCAAGGAGAGGCAGCTGGGATGCTGCACTGGTTAACTGGTGCTCCCAGTGCGGCATGTGGACTGGTCCCTGAGCACACCCAGGTAGGGTCGGCATTGGCTGCAGAGGTGACGGGCACCCATTGGGGCACGGGTCTAAACCACGTCTTGAGGTCTTGGCTCCTCCATAAAGGCCTTGCTCCACGTGCTCCTTGACCACTGGAACTGGGATAACCGGGCCCGACGCACATGGACGTGCCACTNCCCTTGGCCACTGGAACTGGGATAACCGGGAGATGTGTTTAAAAGCTCACTCCCGACGCACATGGACGTGCCACTGCAGACACGCACAGCGCAAATACATTTTCTATTTCTTTTTTCTTTTCTTCAAAGCACTACAAACGCTGGGAAAAAGAAGAAAGAAACACTGCCTCTGAGATGTTGCTGGGGCTCAGGAGCTTTGCTGGTGTGGAGGAAAAGGAGTGGGGATGTGGGCAGAGCTGGAGCCATGACCTGCAGGGAAGAGCGCTCGGTGCCAGCGTTGCCCCTGGCACATGGGCACATCCCACTCACACTGAGCATCAGTGTGATGCTCCAGGGGTTTCTATGGAGCCAAAATATTTTTCTTGTGGATAAATATCCCACATTTCTCCCTGCGGCACATCCCCTTTACCTACGGCTATGGAGAGGGACCCTGAGGCAGGAGGGACGGCTCCTCATCCAGACCAACGCAGCCCCCCCTAAACAATGAGGAGCGGGCTCACACCACTGAAAGCTGGAGAGAGACACGGGGGCTTGGCTGCCACCCATGGTGCCACGTGAGACCCCCCCTGCTCTCAGCCCACCAGGCAGAGCTGCAGAGTGTCCCCGAAACCCACAGCATTGCTGTCATCTTCCCCAGCCGTGCAGCCATCCCACCCCGCTCCTCCTCCCGAGCATCACCCTGGCACCGAGCTCCTTCTTTCTCCGTGTCACTTGTCACTCGGTGCCACCGAGCCCCTCCCGTGTGGCACACGGGGCTCTTGGGACCACCAGGTTCCAGCCAGCAGCATCCCTCCCCATCCGATGCTCCCCAACACGAACCCAGCCTCAGGGTGCAGGCAGAGAGAGATCCCCTGGTGCTGGCAGGAGTAGGATCGCATATGTAAATGCAAACCCTTCAGGCCAGAGAGGAAAGAAAAATAAGTTAAAAACCAAAGATTACCAACATGTTAGTGAGAGCAGGACGGGGACAAAGTAACACCCAGGTGTGTGGGGCGCTCAGCCTGCATCCCGAAGGGCAGCTCTGGAGAGGGTGACACCAACTTGTAGCGGAGTATAAGAAAGCTTCAAATTTAGGAGCAGTTGAATTTAGTAAACAAAACTTGAACACCAAATAGCTCCCAAATATGCCCCTTTCTCCTGCCCTAAATAGTTCCTTGAATTGCTCCTTGCTAGCTGGGTCTCAGGAGGCTGCAGGAGGGGCTGAAGCAGAATCATCTCTTGAGCCCTCCGAAACCTGCAGCCTGCATCGCTGAGGGATGCCCGGATGTGCTCGGCAGAGCCACATGGCCAAGAGTCCAACCAGCAGCTTCACCAAGCCCAGGCAGGGGACGCAGGGACCTCCTCCCCAAGCCACCTCCAGCCCAGCTGCCCCCGGCTCCAGGCACAGGGCAGGACCTGCCTCAGGTTCTTGGGGCCACCAAGGTGGGTTTGGATAGTGACCATGGGTGTCCTCCATGTCGAGGGGAGCAGCACAGTGAAGCTGGGGGGGTGTGTGTGTGTGTGTGCAGAAGGTTGAGGGGTGGAAAATGATGCAAACATCATCTCAGCTTCCTCAGGACCGTCCCCTCCCCGCCTTGTCTGGCTCCTGGGCTGCCTTCAATCCCTGTCCGCCATGGGAGGATGGACACCACACCTGCCCCTGCACCCTGTCCTGCTCCCTGGCTGAGCCTGAGCCCTGTGGCCCTGGGTGTCACACCTCCCCAGCCTCCATCCAGCGGGGATGGGGGGGTCCCTCTGCAAGGGGGAACACCCAGGCACCCCATCCCCAGCACGTGGGGCAGGATGCTGGGAACAGGGAGGGGACACTGCTCATGTCCCCTCTGTCACAGACCCTGGGCAGGCAGGGAGAGGCAGCTCCCTGCATCCCCTCCTGCTGAGGAACAGCCACGGGGCCGGGAGCTGCGGCCGCTTTGGCTCCTGAAATGCCTCCTTCGGAAACTCCGGCTGTAATTTGAGGAGGGGGCACCAGCGCCCTGCGGCCCTGCTGAATGGAGCCATTATGCAGCCCCTCTCGCTCGCAGCACGTTTGCCTTGTGGACTCGTCTGACCTCACAGGCGAGATGTAAAGGTGCATTTATGGCCCGGGCCCCCCATCAAGGGCAGGGGGTCCTGCTCTCCCCGCCGGGAGGGAGCGGCTGTGGGCACTCTCCCCGTCTTTGCTGGGGCCAGCACCCAGCCCGGGCACCACGGGGAAGCTCGGCCCGAGGTGATGCTCTGCAAAGCGACCCACGGTACACGGAGAGCACTGGGAGCAGGGGACAAGGCAGTGCTGGCTCTGGGGCCCCTGCCCCAAGCTGGGCAAGCAGGATGCGACCCCCCTGGCACAGCCAGGCAGCGCCAGCACCCACTTTCTGAAAGCCAAACCCGAGGGTCCTGAAGCTGCCAACTCCGCCATCCCAAGCAGCCAAGGGCAGCTCCAACCAGGACACCCAGAGCATCCCGCATCCTGCCGGCCCAGCTCGGCAGCGGGGCTGGCCTCAGGGGGGGCAGGACCGGACCCCCCCAGTGCAGCCCGATTGCTTGGAGGCACCCAGGACCGGCTCCCCACACCAGAACCGGCCCCGGAGGCACCCAGGACCGGCTCCTCGCCGCAAAACCGACCCAAGGTGGGGCAGGACCGGTCCCGAGGCACTCAGCACCGGCTCCCGGCAACACACCCGCTCCCCGCGGAGTGCGGGACTGGCCCCGGGGGCACTCAGCACCGGCTCCCTGCAGCGGAACCGACTCGCGGGCGAGCAGGACCGGCGCCGGGGCACTGACCCACGGGCAAGCAAGACCGGCCCCATATGCCCGAGACCGGCTCCCTCCTCCTCCTCCCCAGCACGTCCGGGGGTCAGGACCGGTCTCCCCGCTCTCGGCCCCGCTCGGACTGAGCTCCTCGCCCCTTCCCCGGTGGCCGGCTCCCCCCGGACTTTGTCTTGGAAGGCGCCCCGCGCCGCGGCGGGCCCGGGGGG
>VXAK01008709.1:139647-156422 GCA_013399435.1 Arenaria interpres
CCAGCCAGGAAATTCCGCATTGGTTCCCCTGACGGCGGGCCAGGCTCCGGGGGCCGCCGCCGCCGCCCCCCGCCCCGTCCCGAGCCGTGGGGCAGCGCCGCCCCGACGGTCCCGGGGGTCTCTCGCTGGTAGGCGGCCCTGCGGGACCGGCGGATGTCCCGAGGCGGGGGAAGGCTGCGGAGTCCCGGCTTCCAGTTCAGCCCAGGGGTCCAGTAGCTCCCAGGTGCCCGGGAGTCCTGGGAGTCCAGTGGCTCCGCGGTTCGGGGGGCCCCNNNCACGGGGGGGTTGGCTGTGGTGGGGGCTCGGCAGCTCCAGGCCCTCGGGGGTCCCTGGGAGTCCGGCAGCCCCGGGGTCTGGCCGTCCCGGGGATCCAGTACTTCTCAGGGCCCAGCAGCCCAAGAGCCCCAGGGTTTGGCTGTCATGGTCTGGCAGCTCCAGGGGTCCCTGGGAGTCTGGAAGTCCCAGGTTCCAGCTGTTCCTGGGATCTGGCAGCCCCACATGTGCAACAGCCCCGGGATCTGGCCCACCTGGGGATCCAGCAGCTCCAGAGATCGAACAGCCCTGGGTGCCCAAGAGCCCCCGAATCCAGCTGTCCTGGGGCCCAGCAGCCTCAGGTGCCCAACAGGCTCAGGGTCTGTCTCTCCTGGGAATCTGGCAGCCCCAGGTGTGCAACAGGACTGGGACGCAGCTATCCTAGGGGTCCAGCAGCCCCAGTATCCGGGTGACCTGGGGATCCACAGCAACTTCAGGTGCCTGACAGCCCCAGGATCTGGCTATCCTGGAGGTCTGGTAACCTCAGGTGTGTGACAGCCCCAGGGTCTGGCTGTCCTGGTGGTCTGGCAGCTTCAGGTGCCCAGGAGTCCTTGGGAGTCCAGCAGCCCCACGTTCTGGCTGACTCGGGGATCCAGCAGCTCCATGTGCCCAACAGCCCCCGTGTCTGCCTGTCATGGGGGTCTGGCAACCCCAGGTGCATGACAGTCCCAGGGTCCAGCTATCCGTGGTGAGCCATGACATCTCCATGTGTCCCAGGTGTGCAACAGCTCCTGTCCCAGCCTGCTGGGAGCCAAGTGGTGCCTGCAGTAGCCAGGCCAAAAGAGCATGACCCTGAACAGGGACAGAAGGGCTTCAGGGCAGACGCTGGTTAACCCACCATAAGGGCAAAGCTGGGAATTGTGGGGACACACTGGGCACCTACAGTGCTCCACACCCCTAGCCCAGCGGGGCAGCCCGGTCAATAAGCCCCTCAGCCTGACAGTACAGCAATACTGAATGGGTCAGGCCTCCCCTGGCCACCACCCTGAGCCAGCTGGCTTTTCAGCTTAACTGTCACTGCAAGAGATGGCTCAAGCTTGTCTGAGCTCCAGGGACATCTGACAGCTGTATGGTGAAAGCAGGGATGGAGGACACCTCGGCCATTTCCCATGTGGTAGCAGAAATAAATAGCTAAATAGCTGCATCCATCTCCTGCCAAGTGCTGGCTGCGTCCAAGGAGCTGTGGCAGGGTGTATAGACAGTGTGCAACTCCTGTGGAGCTGGGTCTGAGTCCCACACCCCCAGGATGTTCCTGTGGATGTGGAGCCTCCATCACACTAGGCATGATTTGGACAGCATCCTTCTGGAGAGAATTAGGGAGCCCTGGTGGTGTCCTGAGCACCTTCCCAGCCCTGCGATCTCTTCAGCAAGCAAAGAGTAAATGAGTTTGGTGGGTTCTCACCACCAATGTCCTTCTGTGTTTGCAGTACATGAGGCTGATGTGCAGAGAAGGTTTCTTTCCCACCCAGACAAGAGGTTCACAATGGGGAGGTCTCTGGTGGTCTTGCCAGTGGGAATTATTTTCTTTTTGCAGTCACATGCCAATAAATGTCCCTGCAAGAGTCTCACTGACCTCCCAACACCCAGCCATGGGCAGTAGCTTGTGCAAAGTGCAGATGGTTTCCAATCTACAGGACTGTCCCCTGCAAACATGCATTCTTTCCATTGGCTTTCAGACTGCCCCAGAAGCCACTGACAACATGCAATTTTTGATCTCTAACATCCTGGTCCAGTGCCTTGTCCAGCCGGGTGCGAGGAGCCCAGATGCCCCACGGCCTTTGCAAGTGTGATGCCCCAGCAGGGAGCAGCCAGGACCTTCCGTGGCATCAAGTTGGGAAGGCAAAGCTGAGCGCGTTCCTCCTTCCCACTGAGAGTCACCGGCGGGGACTCAGATGGCAGTGACCATGCCTGAGATTGCCTTTTCCCCATTCCCTGTACCACGGGTGTGTGGGCACATTGTGGCCGACCATGGCCCTGGCAGCATCCTTGGTGCAGAGGTTTGCTGATGGTTTACCCAGTATAGCCCACCAATTTTCCTTTTCAGACCAGAGCTTTTAAATGGACTTGCGACTTGGGTAGCCCCCCCCTTTTTCCCCTCTGCAGCCCCACCACCTTTCATGTGCCCCCAGTCCCCTTCCACGTATTTGGCAGCAACACCAGGAAACAGCACCCCTTGCCCCGCTCCCCCTTCCTCCACATCCCTGTCTCCCAGTTCCCCCTGTCCTGCTTGCAGGACCTGTCCGGAGGGAGCCCAGAAACACACGTGTGGTCCTGCTCAGCCCCCACAGCTGGTGCAGGAATGGCAAGACCGTGGTGACCCAGCTGTGTTGAGGCATGAGGAGTTCTCTTGGGACAACTTGGCCCTGGGTTGAGCTCAGTATCCCCTTCTGTCTGGGAGAGTGGGCTGGGAAGGGGGTTAACTCCAAAGTTAGGCAAGGAGCCGGGCTCAGTGGTCACATCCCTTGGCAGCCATGTCCACCTGGAGCTTCAGTCTCACTCTGGCTGTTTCCATAACTGGGATTCTCTTCCTCACCACCTCCCCGCCGTGCTGAGAGAGCCTGGTGCTCCTCTGCCCTGCTCCTGAGGAGCCAGGGTGGGCTTGCACCCCCCCCACCTTCCCCACACTCTTGCTTTGTGTGAAGATGTGTTTGATTTTGACTGTTTTCTGGCTTCAGTAAACAGGCCCGTCTCCCTTCCTGCAGGCAGGGAGCAGCTCCTGTGCTGCTCCATTTTCACCTGATCTAACCTGTGCCAGGGCAGGGGTTGGGCTGTAGCCAGGGAGATAAGCCAGTCCCTTGGCAGATGCTGCTGGTTGGTAGCCAGAGGCTGGAGAAGCTGCTGAGGATGCTGTGGGGAGGAGGCGGAAGGAGGATTTCGGGTGCTCAGGGGGGTGGAATGGTTTGGGCAGGCTGGTGCTGCCAGGGCTGGGGCACTGCACGGCCCCTGGGTACCAGCCACCCGCTGGTGCCCTCCCCCTCCGTCCCAGTGAGGCTGTGCCCCGCGAGCACAGCTTGATGCTTTCCATTACAACACCGTTTGCTGTTCATTTTTCAGACTTCAGGCTGGAGACACCACGCCAGGTGCTTGCCTCCTGTTGCACTGTGTTTTGGAAAATATCAGAGAAGAAAAGCAACCCAACACTATAGTATTTCCAAACAAAAAAATAGGGGATAAAAATACATTGTTTTGTCCACAGTTCAAAAATCCCTGCCGCTGTTTCAGTGGGCAGGAACGCCCAGCGGGGCAGTGGGGACTCATATGACACACAGACTCACAGAATGATACAGGGTTGGAAGGGACCTCTGGAGATCATCCAGTACAACCCCCCCTGCCAAAGCAGGTCCACCCAGAGCAGGTCACACAGGAACACGTCCAGCAGGGTTTGGAATGTCTCCAGAGAAGGAGACTCCACCACCTCCCTGGCAGCCTCTTCCAGGGCTCTGCCACCCTCACAGGAAAGAAGCTCCTCCTCATGTTTAGGTGGAACTTTTTACATTCAAGTTTGTGCCCATTTCCTCTTGTCCTGTCCCTGGGCACCACTGAGAAAAGACCAGCCCCATCCTCCTGACACCCACCCTTTCAGTATTTATAGGGTTGATCAGATCCCCCTTCAGCCTTTTCTTCTCCAGACTAAAAAGACCCAAGTCCCTCAGCCTCTCCTCCTAAGAGAGATGCTCCAGGCCCCTCATCATCTTTGTAGCCCTCGGCTGAACCCTCTCAGCAGTTCCCTGTCCGTCTGGAACTGGGGAGCCCAGAACTGGACCCAGTGCTCCAGATGGGGCCTCTCCAGGGCAGAGCAGAGGGGGAACATGACCACCCTCGACCTGCTGGCCATACTCTGGACACGAGGTGTTGGTCACCATCCCCCTGGGACATGACAAAGCTCTGCTCCTCAGACGTGCTCCCTTGGGCTGCTCACAGCGCTTTTAGCCTGAGGTGGCCGAGCTGGCTGCTGCAAGGATATGGGTTCCTTCCCCTTGCAACTCCCCCTGCTGCTGTAGCCAGCATCCTCACAAGCCAGCGCACTGCAGCAGGGTCTACCGGCATCCCCACCACCATTTCATGCCTCCTCTTCCTTTGGGACAAGCAGAAAGCAGCTTCCAGCAGCAAGAGCTAAAACTGAACAGGGTGGGAAAAGCCTGAAACACAGGGAGGGGTTTTTGGGGCAGAAATAAAATGAGCAGCTGCTGCTTTCTGGCTGAGCACGGGTAAAGGTTGCTGGGAATCCAGAGATTTGGGGGATTTCAAGGGCATCCACCAGTGCCTCCTGTAGAGAGGAGGAAGCACCCTGCAGCCCTGACCCCTGATCCCCTGCAAACAGCAGCACTTCCCCCCAGAAACATGCTGCAGAGCTGCCTGGAGCTGCTCCCACCCTTTCTGTCTTGGAAAGAGGGCTGGAGAGCAGGTTACCTCCAAAAAAGAGGGGCCATGAACAGATAGATGAAGCTGCTGGCATGGAGGCTGCAGCATCTGCTCCTGCAGGTGCCAGAGGGTCTTTGTGGAAGTCTGTGGTGGGTGAGGGCTGCTCCTGCATCCAGCTAGTCCTGGGTCCAGCTGCACTGGCAGAGCCCAGGTCCTGGGGCAGCAGCACGGTCCATGCCATCGCTGCAGCATCCTGTACAGGCCAGAGAGGCAGCCCGGCACCGGGAGTGCATCTGCTCCCCTCCCCAAAATTCCAGGAGCCCAGCTGCTGCCTGCACCAGCACTGCTTTTTAACACCAGCAACCCTGTCCTTCCAGCCATGCTCTCTGCTCTTCCAGGTTTTTTAAGGCATGGCAGCCTCAGCTAGAGAAAAGGCAGGCAATGAACATCTCTGGAAAGCTTAAACTTCACCTGTTTGGCTTGGGAGTGCCTCACCAGAAGTGGAGGAAGAGGAGAGGAAGGGAGAGGAGAAGAGGACTGACCCTTGGGGAAAAAGGAGATGCTGCATCAGCTGCTGGGAAGGGAAGCCCAGAGATGCTTATGGTCCTGCAGAACCCAAAACGAGCCCAGGAAAAGCTGCCCCGAATTTGAGGCAGTGAAAACCTGAAGGATGCTTGTCCCCCAGAAGCAGACCTCAGGATGGGGGGAGGCTCTCCCACAGCTGCCACCACCCCTCTACATGTAGGAGGATGCTCCAGAGCTCCCAGCTCCCCCCAGCCCCAGCACAGACAGCTCCAAGGCTTCTCCATTCCCATGCTTGTAGAAGTTTGGCCTCACTGGGTACAGCCTGTCTTTGGCTCCTTTCCCCAAGCCCTGGCCCAGACCAAGGAACACAGCTGGAGGGGGCTGAGAACCCCCGCTTTGAGACCAGGGCAGTGAAGCAGAGCCCAGATGGCTGCCCAATAACTCCAAGAGAGAGACAGGAGCAAGAACAGTTGTGATTTAATCAACACCATTCTCTGCAAATCCAGTGTAGAGCAGAGCTGAGCCATGGTCCAGCTCCCAGTGCTCCCACATGGCCACCACCCCTGCCCACAGCGCAGACCGGGGCCAGCACGGGGCCAGGGACCACAGGCAGGGCAGGAGCAGCGCAGGGATGGGCCAGCCAGCTCCCATCACACCTCCTGCCCCACAGGATGTGCGCCTGAGGATGTACAGCCCTGGCTCTGCTCAGCCCAGTGGGACACGGGGAAGAGCCTGGTCCTTCCCAGGATCTGCCCACCTCTGGTCTGTGCAAAGCTGGTGAGCAGCCAGGCAGTGGTTGCCCTGGGACAGGCAGCAGGGACTCATCCTGTCCTCAGTCATTGTGGCCTCTGCTTCAGCATCTGCCTTCGTGGAGCTGGAAGAGACTAAGGCCCTGACAGAGGCTAGAGGACCTTCTGGCTGAGGCCAGCTTGTCCTCCAGGCACCCAGCCCACCCTGGACCTAACCCGTGGCACAAAGGAGGTGGCCAAATCTCCCCGTGCCAAATTTCCCCACATGGGGAAAACCCCGACATGGGCAAGCATTCACTGAGGCAGGGGGGCTGGCAGGGGGCTGGCATCCCCCCTGAGCCCAGGGCATACACAGCTCAAAATCCCCTGGGATGGCAGGGGGACATCCCTCGGGGCAGTGCCAGCTGGGGCAACTCTACAGTAGTGACTTCCAGAAGGTGGATGTGGTTCAAGCATCAACAAGGACATGTCCCCTCCGAGGGCAAAGGGTGCTGGGGGTAGGGGGGGGACAAACTGCAGCAGAACTAGGACGGGGAACGGCAATAGTGGTTACAGGTGAAGGCACAAGAGACCTCGGGCTGGACGCCACGGTTGGGGTTAGTGGTTGGGGCTGAAGAGGCTGCCCGCAAGGAGCCGCCTCTTGAATTCCCTCCACAGAAGGTCTCGCTCCCGGTTCGCCCTCTGCATGAAACCCCTGTTCTCCTGGGCCCGCCGGGACAGGTAGGGCAGCACCTCGTTCACTGGGCCATACGGCACGTACTTGTAGACAGGGAAGCCCGCCTGACCTGGAGGGAGAGAGGCTGGTCAGGGAAGTACCAAGAAAGTAGGCTGTGCCGAGGGGCAAGGGATGGGGGGCGGGAGGGCTGCGGGGGGCTCCGGGGGCACATCCCCCCTGGCTCAGCACAGGGAGCTTGGGAAGGCGCTGGGGGGAGTGGGCCGAGGTCACCGGGAGCCCTGGGAATGTCGGCAGCCAGGGCCAGGCCAATTCAAGAAGCATTCAACCAGAATCATCAAGTTAACACATTTTTCCAGCATGACCAGAGGAGGCTGCAGACAGGCAGCCAAACCCCGCTCGCAAGGGGAACTCCAGGACAGAGAAGCATCCAGGCTGGACATCTGCCCGGCCGGCCTCCTGCTGTGCTCCTGGCCTCAGGGCCCTGCTCCAAACACCAGGCTCGGTCCCTGACCTGTGTTGGGCTACCTGGACCCTCGCGTGTCCCCTCCGTTCATGCCCCTGGGGCTCTGCTCCACCGCCTCGGCCAGCGGCAAAGGACAAGGTCACCCAAAAGCCTGTTGCCACCTCGTGAGGGGAGAGCCCAGAGCTCGGGTGCACCTCCAGCAGAGCAAAGCGACACTCCCAGACCAAAGAGGTACAAGAGGGGTTTGCTACGGCCAGGACCTGTCTCTGCCCCATCTAGGACCTCAGCTCAGAGTCCAAAGCGGGAATCTTGCTGCTCAGCCAGTCTCATGGGGCCTCCAAGAGACAGATGTGATTCTCCATCTACATCCTCATCTACATACTCCCAAAAACCCTAGGTGGGGGACACAGTGCTCACACAGCTGAGGAAGAGGCCCTATCCTCAGCCAGTCCTGCTCTCTGACAGCCCTGCCTTCACCAGGCCAGACCCATAGCCCAGCTCCATCTGTCCTTCAGACCCCACAACCGCTCCTCAGGGAGGCCTCAGGGGTCAAGGTGGGGCACAAGCATGTCTGCCAATGCCCCCTGTTCCCAGCACTCACCCAGGGGGAAGGTGATCTGGTCACACATGCCCAGCAGCTGCCCAAAGCACACCTTCTTCTCTGAAGGATGGATCCCAAGCTCCATCATCCTGCAAGCCAAGCCTCGTGTTAGGGAAGAGTGGAGACAGCAGAACACACAGGGGCAGCACATCCCACCAGAGGAGTGGAGAGCATCTCCAAGTACGAGAGCACGGCACTGACCATGTCCCAGGTGGATGCTGGGATGCAAGGACTTGAGGGTTTTGTTTTTAAAACAGCTTCTGGGCTGGGCCACGGGGCCAGCTCTGCAGCCACTGTGAGCTCCCACGCTGTGCCCCAACTCCAAGCCCCAATCAAAGCCCTGAGTACCAGGACCCCAATGGGTGAACAGAGAGGACTTGAACAGTACAGCTCATCTCATGGCAGCTCTGCTGGGCCCCCATATCCCTCAAGTCTCCAATCCCTACTATGATGTGCTGCCTCCCCAGCACCCACCTGCGCAGGGTAAACTTCACTGTGTCCTCGTTGTGAGATGCCACCATCACGTTGGCTTTCCGGCTGTGCTTGATCTCCTCCAGGACATAGTTCAGGCACCTGCAGGGTAGTATAGGGCTGCATGGTGAGGCCACCCAAGCCCGTGCCCAGTGGGCCGAGAGGGAGAAGCATGGCTGTCCCTCTACCTGTGGTACATCTCGTTGGTCTTCTCATAGGTGGGGTTGATGGGATCCTCATAGCCAATCTGGGCTGCCCTCTCCCGCTCCTGCTCCATGTAGGCACCACGGACCAGCTTGGCGCCAAAGTGCCAGCCCTCCCGGCGTGACAGCTCCACATCCACCGTCACATTGTCATAAGCCTCCTGGGACCAGCGGGAAGTGATGGCACAAGGTCATTGCATCAGTGCCATGTCTGCCCTGTGCCTTCAGGCAGCCAACCCTAGAGTTGTGTCATCACATCGCCATGGCTTCAGAAGCCAAGGTTTCCATCCAGCTAGTCCAGAAGGTCCTTCCTGCCCAGCCTTCTGCCACACCTCACCTTCAGGTAGCACTGGTAGGTGTTGAAGATGATTGCCCGATCCCTGTTGAAGCGGCGTTGCATCTCCAGGGTGAGGCGGCTGATGGCTGGCTGGAAGTAGCTCTGCTCTGCATCCACCATCAGCCTCACGCCCTTCTCTGTGGCTCTCTGGGGGGTGAATGACATGCAGGTCAGGTTCATGGTGCCGCTTGCTACACGTCTGCCCCTCGGCAGCAGCACCCATGCCCACCTCCCACAGCCCCAGCATCCCCCCACCTTGGCAAGGGTGTCCATCCGCTGCAGCATCCGCTTCATCTGCAGATCCTCCTCCTCAGTGAAGCGTGAGAGCAGAGGCTCCAGCTGCCTGGTCTGAAAGGAGAAGAGCTTTTAGCACCCTCATGTGGCCAACCCCTCCCGACCAGCCTCAGGAGACAGAAGGACTCCCCATCCCCAGGGCTGCTGCTCACCCCAGCTCCCCCAGCCAGCACAGCGTGCACAGGGTGACCACCCTGCCAGCTTGGTGGCCACACATGGTGGATCACAGCATGGCCGGGCTCTGGCAGCACAGGGACCAGTCAGCGCTGCTGCCCACCATGAGCCACTGGGCAGGGCCTGGGCGAGTGTACCCACACCTCATTCCCCCAGATTCCCACCTGCATGTTGGGGACGAGCAGCAGCTTGGAGAGCTTGGTGCGGCTGTCAATCAGACTGTTCCAGTCCAGCAGGTCCACAGTGCTGGGAGCAGAGAGACAGGTTCATACTGGTGTCTTGCAGGGGGGTCTCTACTGGCTCCCGATCCCCAACACCACACAAGGTGCACAGCATGTGCCACCCTGACCTGTCTTGTTACCTCCACCCAAACCTCCTCTACGCTTGGTCGCTGTGCTGAGCCAGTGCTAACCTTTGGAGACCTCCCCTTGCTGCTGCCCCACCACCCCACGAACAGGGACAAGGTCCCCAGCGTCCCCAACCCGCAGCATCCCCCAGGACGCAGGCAGCTTACCCACTGACACCCAGGTTCTCGCCTGTGAACCAGTGCTGGCTCTCCGCCTTGGTCGCAATGCCGAGGTTGGCCAGGGCCTCCTGCCACCAAAAGGAGCATCAGTGCCAAGGGGTCTTACTGCTCCAGGCTCAGAGATGTCACAGGGCTGCTCCAGGACCTCCAAGGCCACCTTCAACAGCACATCCCCAGCAGTGCAGCCTCCTCCCTCACACATCACCCGCCTTACCTGCAGCTTCTCTGCCTCCAGCTTCATCTCCACTGCTGCCCGCCCAGCCTGGCCCTGCTCTGCGGCCATTTGGTGGAAGAACCTCCGCCACTTCACCAGCACCTCTGAGAACTGCAGCTGCAGGGGCAGACTCGAGGTGAGGACACCCAGGCTGCGGTCCAGCCAGCTTGGAGCCTCCTGTCATGCCAGGGCTTTGCAAGATCATACCCAGCCTGAGGCAGACTCTGACCCATTAGAAGAGGACCTTGGCCAAGCAGCAGCACAGAACCCCCACACCCATATGTTGGGACCTCTAAACTTCTGAGCTCTTCATGTGTCCCCAGAAGTTGAAGCAGGGTCTCCAGAGTTGTGTTGGGCACACAGGGGATAACCTGTTGGTGCCCGCTCCTCTCTGCCATCAGTGGAGATGCCACTGCAGCAAGCCTGGCACACCACAGCACCTGCCCCCCAAGATGCATCATCCATGGCCCTGACTCTGACCTACCTTGCCCTGGTCACCGCCCTGGCACTCACCAGGAATTGAGGTCTGCCCAGTGCTGTCAGCTTGATGGCCGAGAAGCCGTCCTCTGAGCTGCCACCTGGATGGAGCCACAAAGACAGAGGTAGCTTGACAGGCAGGGTTCTTGGGAAGAGAGGAAGTACCCGAGATATGATGGTGGGCTGCAGGGTCCCTGCAGTCCCCAAACGCAGTGGGGCTGCTCAGTTCACAGGGAGCACTTACCTGAGGCGTCAATGCAGCGGAGGAAAGTCTCCATGTGCTGGTCACACTTGGCCTCATCAGCATAGAAATACGTGCGGGCGCTGATGACCCCACCGCGGCGATCCCCAAATCCCCGATGGGCTTGGTATTGCTTCTCCCTTTGCTCCGCTCCTGGGGTGGAAGAGGATGGAGATGGGCCATGCAGCCCTGCTGAGCTCCTACAAGCCTCCCTGGGAGCTCCTGCCATGGGTGCAGGGGAGAAGGACTCTGGTTTGGACCTCAGAAGAGCCCTTTGAGGGCTGCAACGCACCCAGCCTGCTCTGTTGCCCAAGCAGGGGCTGAGCCTTTGCAGAGAAGCAGGGTTGGCCAAGAACAGAGATGTTCGTCATCCAGCTCATATTTTCAAGTTGTGGGATCTAGGTCCTTCCCCCATGCCAGGCCCGCAGCGCCCAGATTAGACGGACCTTCAGGCTATCTCCTGTCAGCAGGAGAGGCTGGTCACTTACCTCCCATCTCCTTCTCGGCTGCAGAGGTGCAGGAGCTAAGAAGAGAAACAGGGAAGATAAGGGCCAGGTCAGCAACCCCCCCCAACCCCACAGTGGTGGCCAGGGCAGCTCTGAGGCTCCCCTGCTGCCAGCCTGGCACTGGACCCTGCTCTTTCCTCACCAACCCATGGCCAACAGATCAAGCTGCTCAGTGTGAGCTCTGCTGGCAGGTCAGATGCCCCAAACCCGCTCGTGGAAGGCCATGGGGCTTCAGTGTCCAGGCAAGCGGTACCTGGAGGCAGCACAGGGAAGATGTTCTGTCCCAGGGTCCAGAGCTGCTCTCAACCAGCCTACCCCATGGCAAGGACAAGGTCAGCCCTAGTGGGGCTGAGTGCTGTGTCCCCAACCATGCCAGCCCATGGTCCTCACTCTGGTGGCACCAAATCTCAACCCAATGTCTCCCCACCGTGCAGGCACCAGCAGCCAGACCATGAAACAAAGACCTCCTTCAGACTCAGGGTGCATTGAGCCATGGGATGCCCTGCTGCAGCTCAGCTGCCCCACGCTCCACTGCCAACAGCTGACAAACAAGGTCTCAGCTTCAACTCCCACCAAACTTGGATGTAATTTCAAGGCCAAGCTCTTTGGCACAGAGATAACAGGGCTCTGACAGCCCAGGTGAACATGGGCCAAGTCACAAGATCTTCCTCGAGCTCAAGCAGCCTTCTCATTGACACCCTAAATCCAGCCTGCAGACCTGAGGTCCCACTCAGGAACACTGCCCATCCCTGGCGAGCAGCCCTAAGTGACAGCAGAGCCATCTCTTCCAGGAAATCTCTGCCTTGGAGTCACTGTCCCAAACCTGCCCATGCCCAGCAGTGGGGAAGTGCGCTGCCAGCCAAGAGCAGAGCTACCTGTTCAGAGCCAGAGGAGTTGCACAAGAGAGCAGAGATGTACATGGCATGGCCCCAGAACATGTTCTCCCGCATGGAAACCCTGTGACAGGGATTAGGAGCTGCTGGAAGCACAAACAAGCAGCGACAAGCCCTTCCCTCCCGCTCCCCAGAGCCAGGACCAGCCCTGCATTGCTCAAAGCGCAGCAAAGCCTGGTGTGAACTGGGGCAAGAGCAGCCAGAGCTCATGGGGAGCAGCAGGCACCACCTCTGGCAGGCTCTGCTCCATGATTGTGCTACTCTGAGGACAGGTCAAGCAGTCTTCAACCCCTGAACACAGAGGGTGGAGGAAAGGAAGAAGGAGACATCATGTACCCAGGGGCGGGATGCGATGGCAAAGCCCACAGCGTCTGGTGGGTCCCCTGGGAGCAGACAGCACAGCACAGGGGAAGGCTGGACACGCTACCGAGACTCTGAGGACATGTGGAGAGAGATGGGTCCTGCGGGCAGGTCCCAGCCGCAGCACAGTGGGACAGCTCTGAACCCCAAAGCACACCTCGTGTCCAACACCTGAGGTGCTGGGGACCAGCGGCAGGGAGCAAAGCCTCCTCTGACCTACCCAGGGTGAAGGCACACAGCTCATTAGCAAATAGCACCCTTGAACTGGAAGGGTTTTGTGTTCTGGAATACAAATGTGCCCTTTCCAGCAGCGTTCCTGCTGCGTGACTGCACCAAGTCCTTCCTGCCCGAGGGGGGCATCCAAAGCAGTGCCACGGGGCTTGCTTCATTGTTCTGCATCAAGCAAAATAAAGGAATCTCCTTCCAGCTGAAGAAATAGCTCTTCCTGCATACCAACTGCTTTCTTTGCAATATTAGTCTGGGCCAACAAAGCTATTCTGACACCAACCAAGTGCCACTTAACCCAGTTTGTACCTGGCCACCCCTTCTGCAAGTCTCCCAGAGGAGGACACATCTCCAGCCACCGGCCCAAATGCTTCTGCTGGGCTGTAGCCAGAAAGGAGTCACCTGCAAGGCACACTAAGGACCTGGGGGATCACACTTGCCCAAAGCTTCCCCAAACCGGCCCCTCTGAGTGCTGCAGAGCAGCACTCAAAGACCAGGTTATCAAGACCTGATGCAGCCCACGAGGTTGCTGGGAAGAGTAATCCGGATGACACAGCAGACTTGGGCTTTCAGGAAGTTTTTGATCAGGCTCAAATAAACCATCTCAGGAGAAGCACAAAGGTCCCCTTGTCAGAAATAAGTAGGCAATAATCCCTTTCGCCCTGGGGGTTACCAGGAGGGTGCCACGAGCACAGTGCATTTCCTTTGCTTGTCAGCAAATGGGTCTGGCAAAGGGGCTGAAGGAACAGCAGGGAGAAGCTGTCCCTGAATTACCACATCCAAGGGAAAACTCATGGTCACATGAAGCCCAGGCTGGAGCTATGGGTGATGCTTAAAACCCTGCGGGTAGGAATAAAGCAAAGCTCTTGGCAGAAGACAGTCTTCCAAGCCTGCCCCACGCACAAATTGCCAGCACACACCAGCCCAGGACCACGGCAGGACCTGCTTGCACAGCTTCAAGTTAAAGAGAAACCACCCTGGGGACCTACAGCACCCACAGGCAGAGCCCTGGGCATGGGTGGCAGTGGCACTGAGAGCAGCAGGAGAAGAGGTGGCTCTGGGAGGCTGACTGGCCAGGCTGGACTGTAAGCCCACAGTGGGGCAGGAATCAGGTATCTATGCGAGAAGTCTCCAGAGAAAGTGAAGTCCAGGAGCTGCGTGGCAGAGCCGGCCAGGGTGTCTGACTGCTCAGGGGCAGGATTGTCCTTCCCTGTGTTAGCACAACCCAACCCATCTCCTGGCTTGGGATGCCCGTGGGCCAGCGATGGCCCAAGGCTGTAAGAGGACCAGGGACCACGACCACCTCCACTACATGGCGGGGAGGTGGTCCTTGCGTCCCTCCACAGGGCGCTGCAGCCCGTGCCCAGCTGCAGCGGTGCCTCTCCACAGCCCTCCCACCCGTTCCCAAGCCCCCAGCCCACACACTGCCCTGGGAGCGGAGCAGCACCCAGGCCCTGCTGCCTGCAGGACACTTTCCTCCAGCTGTGTCACCCTGACCTGGCAGCAGCCTCCAGCACGTGGCCAAGGACAGCCGGGACAGGCTGGCAGGGCGCTGGATGCCAGCCCGGGCAGGGCACAGCCCGCAGCAGCCAGGATAAGCCGGTGCCTGCCCGTGTCTGTTGCTCCCAGCCAGCACAGCAGTGCCAAGGGGCAGCCAGGGCCCATCGCTGGGGAGGAAAGGGCATTTCCCTGATGTTATCTCCAGCTCACTCCAGGAGAAGACGCTAAGCCCAGCACAGCTCTGCCCTGGAGGGGGGAAACAGCAGCAGATGGCACCAGGAGGCCAAAAACCCTGCTGCTGCCTCTGGTTTGCAGCTCTGCATCCCGGCTGGCAGCGGGGCAAAGCCCTGAAGTCCTCATGGGAGGGAAGGAAGGAGCTCCCAAGTCCAGCAGCCTCGAGCCCTGGACCACTCACCCCTCTCAACCCCAGCCCAGCCCCATCCTGGCAGAAGCACCAGCCATTTGGGGTTTTGCCAATGAACAGAGCCAGAACAACGTTTGACATGGCCTGGGGCCCCAGTGCAGCCTTTCTGGTGCCACCCGCCCCTGCCCTGGGCTTTGTCCTGCTCCATGGCATCCTCGTGTGATCTCCAGGATGGCATTTTTCTCCCTCCCCACCCGTTTCATGGAGCAAATCCTGCTGGGGCTCAGGCAGAGTGGCATTGGGGGGGTGAGGGGCTGGGGTCCAGCACATGGCTTTGCTGATCTCTCTTGGGTGGGAACGACCCTCAGCACACGTGGAATCACAGAATCACATGGGGTTGGAAGGGACCTCTGGAGATCCATCTAGACCAACCCCCTGCCAAAGCAGGTCCACCCAGAGCAGGTCACACAGGAATTCAAACCCCAGGTGGGGTTTGAATGTCTCCAGAGAAGGAGACTCCACCACCTCCCTGGGCAGCCTCTTCCAGGGCTCTGCCACCCCACCCTCACAGGAAAGAAGTTCCTCCTCATGTTTAGGTGGAACTTCTTGCATTCAAGTTTGTGCCCATTTCCTCTTGTCCTGTCACTGGGCACCACTGAAAAAAGACTGGCCCCATCTTCCTGACACCCACCCTTTAAGAATTTATAAGCATTGATCAGATCCCCCCTCAGCCTTCTCTTCTCCAGACTAAAAAGACCCAAGTCCCTCAGCCTCTCCTCCTAAGAGAGATGCTCCAGGCCCCTCATCATCTTTGTAGCCCTCGGCTGAACCCTCTCCAGCAGTTCCCTGTCCTTCTGGAACTGGGGAGCCCAGAACTGGACCCAGTGCTCCAGATGGGGCCTCCCCAGGGCAGAGCAGAGGGGCAGGATGACCTCCCTCCACCTGCTGGTCACATTCTTCCTGATGCCCCCCAGGAAGCCATTGCCCTTCTTGGCCACAGGGGTACATCGCTGACTCACGGTCAGCTGTTGTCCACCAGGACTCCCAGGTCTTTCTCCTCAGAGCTGCTCTCCAGCAGGTCACCCCCAATCTGTCCCGGTGCAGGGGGTTATTCCTCCCCAGGTGCAGCACCCTACACTTGCCCGTGTTGAAGTTCATCAGGTTCCTCTTTGCTTAACTCTCCAGCCTGTCCAGGTCTTGCTGGATGGCAGCACATCAGCTCATCTAGCAAGGGGTCCCACACATGCAATCCCCAAATCTGCCTAGGGAGGGGGGGACCCGACACAGCGGCACAGCCCAGAGGCCTCACAGACCATCGCCACCCCCCCACGACCAGGCAGGACACGGGTGCAGGCAGAGCCTGCCTGCCAGAGCCTCGGTGGGCACCCGCAGGAAGGTGCTGGGCACAGGCACAGCTGGCGCCAGGAGGGCAGTGATGCCAGCCCGGCCACCGCGGCCACCACTGGCCCAGCCCCGTGGGGATGCTGAGCAACCCACCCCTACCACAGCTGGGTGCCCAAAAACACCGCTGCTCCGCAACTTCAGAAGAGCCATTCCCCTCGCCCCCTCCCCGGGGCTGCAAGCAAGGTATTTTGGAGGTTTTATATACTTAAAAAATGCAGTTTGGAAAAAAAGAGGCTGCGAGGGCCTGGGGGCAGCCCTGTCCCAGCCCCCTGTGTAGCCCCCAGGCCAGTGCTGCCCTCGTGAGCTGCCCCCAGACGGGCAGGACCTTGGCACCAGAGGGGATTTCAGGCAGAGGCAGAGTCCCCCCACTGCAGCCAGCGGGGGGTCCCCGATAAGCAGGGCCTGGGTGGGGAGCAGAGATAAGGCTCCCAGCGCCAGCTGGGAGGAGTCCAGGGGTGGCACCTGCATCACCCACCTGACCCGAAACCCCCCCAAAAAGCCATTTCCACTGCATTTTTAACACCGTGTGGCAGCTGGCCTGTGTCCCCCCGGCTGCCAACAGGGACACGATGCTGTCAGAGCCTGCCCTGCACCCCCACCCTGCGCCCCCCAGCATGGCCACCCCTGCTGTGGGTGGGGGGGACAGTGACCCCGTGGTGCTGGCCAGGGGCCATCGATCGGGCCAGCGGAGCCCGAATAGTGGAAAGTTACTGGCATTTTTTGGCCGGTGCCGGCCCTTGGCAGAGGGCAGGAGACAGGGAATGACGCTGGAATGAGGGGAGTGGGGGGTGGGACACTGTGGGAAGGAGGTGAGACCTGGGGAAGTGGGGGGAGCCACCGCCCCAGTTTGAGGGGGGTGGAAATGGTGGGGGGGGCAGCACCCCAGTGTGTGTATGGT
>VXAK01008710.1:0-25898 GCA_013399435.1 Arenaria interpres
CTAACCATTCTATGATTCTCCATCAAGGTATTATTCCAGGACATTTTCATTCTAATTAACTTCCTGGAATGTTGAATGCTCTTATTACAATACAGAAGCATAACTTTAAAATTGTTTATTATTTTATTATATTAATCTATTTAAGAATCAGCTCTCCTCACACAGCCTAAGACCTCTTTGAGGTTGTACTTTTGTACTGAGCAGTGAACCATTTATTAACTGTGTTATCACAAAGGAATACACTTTCAAGAGTCAGACTTTTATAATTTTCCACATCAGCTTCCTTGCAATTAGTCTTTTCATTGTCATGCAATTTATTTTTGACACCAGTTCTGTATTATCTATGCCAAATACTTTTATTTTCTCCAGTAACAGTTAGGAACAGCATCTATAGGCACACCATGTATATGCACAGCCCCATTATCTGTAGCTCATCAAATTCCTTCCCCAGGAGCATGAGTCACCAAGGCAAACAGCTTGGCAGGATTCATAGATTCATAGATTCATAGATTGGTCCAGGCCGGAAGGGACCTCCAAAGGTCATCTAGTCCGACCTCCCCGCAGTCAGCAGGGACACCCCCAACTAGACCAGGTTGCCCAGGGCTTCGTCGAGCTTCACCTTGAATATCTCAAGGGAAGGGGCCTCAACCACCTCCCTGGGCAACCTGTTCCAGTGCTCCACCACCCTCATGGTAAAGAATTTTTTCCTAATATCCAATCTAAATCTCCCCTTCTCCAACTTAAAACCATTGCCCCTTGTCCTGTCACTGCAGGCCTTTGTAAACAGACCCTCCCCAGCCTTCCTGTAGGCCCCCCTCAGGTACTGGAAGGCTGCTATGAGGTCTCCTCGGAGCCTCCTTTTCTCCAAGCTGAACAACCCCAGCTCCTTCAGTCTGTCCTCATAGGAGAGGTGCTCCAGCCCCCTGATCATTTTGGTGGCCCTCCTCTGGACCCGCTCCATCAGGTCCATGTCCTTTCTATATTGAGGGCTCCAGACCTGCACACAGTACTCCAGGATCTGCAGTGAAGTGTTCTAGCACAGTGAACAGGGAGGTTCCTGAGCTGGAGGAACCCTGGGGTTAACCAAGAGACGCCCCAGGAGCCACAGCTCACATGAGAAAAGGACAATGGCTTATGAGAACAGCTCTGAGGCCAGGAGCAACAAGGGCCAAGCTCTCCTATCCATGTATAAAAGAAGCCCTTAGGGGGGGCTGGTGACAAGGTTGGGGAAACAGTATGTGGTGCATTAGTCAAGGTGCAGTGCGGCAGTTCTCACAGAAAGGCATGCAGGAAAAGCCCTGAAGCTCTAGCAGCTGGACCAGGAAGCAATGGTATCCACCCAGCAGAAAGCCATGACCTCTCTAAGCTCTGCACTCACTATGACTGAGACAGCTTCCCAGACACAGCTCTGGTGAGAGAATGCTGCCACACAGGTGCCAGGATGAAGAGGCAGGTGAAACATTCTATGAGCAGCTGGGAGAAGTCTCATAATTGCTAGCCCTTGTTCTCATGGGGGGACCGCAATTTACCACATGACTGCTGGAAATACAATACAGTAGAGAGGAAATGGTCTAGGAGGTTCTTGGAGTGTGTGGAAAATAACTTCCTGACACAGCTGCTGAGTGAGCCAACTAAGGAAGGTGCCCCTCTGGACCTGTTGTTTGTGAACAGAGAAGGACTTGGGGTGACACGATGGTTGGAGACAGTCTTGGGCATAACTATCACAAGTGATAAAGTATTCAATTCTTGGAGAAGTAAGAAAGGGGGTCAGCAGAACTGCTACCTTGAACTTCAGGAAGGCAGACTTTGGCCTGTTTATTGGCCTAGCTGACAGTCCCTGGGAGGCAGTTCTGAAAGGCTGGACATTCTTCAAGAAGGAAATCTTAAAGGTGCAGGAAGAGACCACCGCCATGTGCCGAAAGACAAACCAGTGGGGAAGAAGACTGGCCTGGATGAACAGAGAGATTTGGCTGCAACTCAGGAAAAAAGGAGAGTTTATGACTTTTGGAAGAAGGGGCAGGCAACTCAGGAGGACTACAAGGATGTCATGAGATTATGCAGGCTATAAATAAGAAGGGCCAAAACCCAACTAGAACTTAATCTGGCTACTGTGATAAAAGACAATAAAAATGTTTCTATAAATACATTAGCAATAAAAAAGAAGGCTAAGGAGAATCTCCATCCTTTATTAGATGTGAGGGGAAACATAGTGACAAAGGATGAGGTAAAGGATGAGGTAATACCTTCTTTGCTTCAGTCTTTAACAGTAAGACCAGTTGTTCTCCAGGTACCCAGCTCCCTGAGCTGGAAGACGGGGGTGGAGAGCTGAATGAAGCCCCAATAATCCATGGGGAAATGTTTACCGACCTGCTACACCACTTAGACACACACAGGTCTATGGGGGCTTATGGATTCCATCCAAGAATACTGAGGGAGCTGGCGGGAGTGCTCACCAAGCTACTTTCCATCATTTAGCCAGCAGTCCTGGCTAAACCGGGAGGCCCTAGTTGACTAGAAGTCAGCAAATGAGACACCCATCCACAAGAAGAGCCTGAAGGAGGATCTGAGGAACTACAGGCCTGTCATTTTAACCTCGGTACCAAGGGACGTTATAGAGCACACCATCTTCAGTCACATCATGTGGCACATACAGGACAACCAGGCGATCAGGCCCAGTCAGCACGGGTTTTTAAAGGAAGTCCTACTTCACTAACCTGATCTCTTTCTATGACCCACTCAGTGGATGAGGGAAAGGCTGTAGATATTGTCTCCTTAAACTTTAGTAAAGCCTTTGACACTGTTTTCCATAGCATTCTCCTGGAGAAACTGGCTGCTCATGGCTTGAATCGGTTTCTTCTCTGCTGGGTAAAAAAACTGGCTCGATGGCCGGGCCCAAAGAGTTGTGATGAGTTCAATCCAGTTGGCAGCCAGTCACAAGTGGTGTTCCCCAGGACTTAGTATTGGGCCCAGTTCTGTTTAATATCTTTATCTATATAGACAAGGGGATTGAGTGCACCCTCATTAAATTTGCAGATGACACCAAGTAAGGTGGGAGTGTTGGTCTGCTTGAGGGTAGGATGGCTCNCCCTGATGAGGCCCCACCTTCAGTACTGTGTCCAGTTTTGGGCCCCTCACTACAAGAAAGACATTGAGGTGTTGGACTGTGTCCAAGGAAGGGCAATGAACCCGGTGAAGGGTCTAGAGAATAAGTGTTATGAGAAGCAGCTGAGGGAACTGAGATTGTTTAGCCTGGAGAAAAGGAGGCTGAGGGGATACCTTATCACTCTCTATAACTAGAAAGGAGGCTGTCGTGATGTGGGGGTTGGTCTCTTCTCCCAAGTCACAGGCAATTGGACAAGAGGAAATGGTCTCAAGTTGCACCAGGGGAGGTTTAGATTGTATATTAGGAAAAATTTCTTCACAGAAAGGGTTATCAAGCATTGGAACAGGCTCCCCAGGGAAGTGGATGAGTTTAAATACCCTGGAGGTATTTAAAAGACGTGTAGACATGGTGCTTAGGGACATGGTTTGGTGGTGCTTTTGGCGGTGTTAGGTTAATGGTTGGACTTGATGATCTTTATGGTCTTTTCCAATGTAAATGATTCTATGATTCTATGGATTTTTTTTCTTTCAGCAGCACCACTGTTTGCCTGTATTTTGTCTTAACGTTTGTACATCTGACCCTAAAAACAACATTTCAGCATTTTTGATTCGAAACACAGATGCAGAATAGAAATAATTAAAACCAAATTCTCTCACTATAACTATTGTAGCAAACTGCAATGCAAATCAATGCGTAGTTCATCTTCACTTAATCCACCTGTTTTAACACCAACAGTGAGGCACAACTGTTAGTGTCACCTATATCCATTTCAAATGCCTAAACTGAATTTTCAGATTTTCTTTTGCTTTTGTCTGCACTCTCCAGGCACTGTTGTAGCTTTTGAATCTAATTTTGCAAAACATCAAGCTGAAAATAAAGACTGATTTTCAAATATTCTAAGCACATTTTTACTTTGATGTTAGAATGTGAAATAACATTCAAGAATATTTGAAGCTGTTCTCTATATGTGTACGTCTCACTTTCTAATATTTTTAACTTCAAAGAGTAGTGTTCTGCTTTGCATACTTTAAACTAAAGTTGCCAGATTTTATTGCACTTATATCATTGTACTGTATATTCTAGACTATACTCAAAGCTGCCATTGTCTTAGCTACCTTGAAATTCTTCCATTAAACTGTTATATGACACTTTATAGACAACAGGACATTACATACAACTTGCCTTCTAATCAAAGACAAGGACATTTATTTATCTTAATGTTTTTCTCCAGTTTATCTGTCAATAAAATATATGTCACAAGACTGGAAACGCAACATAGTATGGAGATGGTTTAGAAATAGGCCACATATAACTTTAATTCCGGAGCTGTAACTTGAGATCTATGAAACTTCTGCAAAGAAAATTGATAATTTTTTTATTAATAAACAACTGATGTATGATCAGTACTTTGGTAAAAGCTACACCAAAATAAGTTCTGAGTTAGAACTGATTTCAGCTCTCCATGGTTTTGTGTACTTGCAGAAAATTGTTGATGGACTGAGGCACGTATTCTTACTCTCAAGAGCAAAAATCAGTCTCAAAGGGAGAAGCAAATACAATGTGGCAATTAAGTTTCTAAAAGGCATAACCTGGGGGATCAAAATCTTGCGTTTACAATTCTGAAAATAATTTTGAGTGTATTCATGTGTATGCATACCTATAATGGTAAGATTTAATAACTTAACATAGAGGAAAAGCTTTTAATGAGAGAATTGCCATGGCTCAGAAACAGTTCTGATTCAGGAGCTTCTTTGCAATCGGTATCAAGACACTTGTAAAATATTCTGATTCTTTTCTAGACAAAGGCAGCAAAAGAATACAATGATTGGCATCCTGAATTATTTCTTGTTGACTAACAATATGTCATTTTGTCCAAGATTATTCAAAAGGATTTCATAATTTGTCATATTACATAAAGTGTCATAAATTACAATTTTTGAAAACATGTTTTATTGAAAATGGAAACAAAAATATTTAATATGCATAAAAATAATTTTAAAATGTTTAGTTCTCTAAACTGACATGAAACTATATATATCAAATTAGTTTTAAAAATATTGATTTTCTGGAATGGTACTCAATGATAGTTTAGTATGTTGTCATTAATCAGACTATAGGTGTTACTCAGTGTTACATGAGACAAATTTCCATCACAGGAAGTATGACTCAGCCATGAATATATTCCTTATTGGAAAGGTGACTTGAAATACAATTTTAAGTGAAAATAAAGCTTATATTTCTGTTCAGTTTTCATTCCAATAGTTGCTAAAGAGAAATAATGTGTATAAAATAAATGTACTTAAAACAAAGAACATGTTGTAAAAAAAATGAAAAGCCATTGAATAAACTGTTCTCCAGGACTTCCAGATCTATTTGTGTATTCTTATGACTCCAGAAAAAAATAGCAAATTTATCAGTTACTAGGATTGCATTGTATTTCTGAATGTTATCAGTCTCAGTAGAAACTGCTGTTCTACAGATTCTGTTACTTGGTTACCTTGGAAAAAAAAGATAAAATAGTATCCTTTTGTCAGTTGTCTGGTCAATGTCATTGACATAATACAGAACATTTCCTCCCAGATATTAGGACAGTTATTTCTATTTCTGACTTTAAAATGTTATTTTGAGTATTTATTTTTGATCGAAACCTGAATGCAATCATTTCAGTGACAAATTCCTCTTTTATTCATTAGATGACTCACTAATTTTGAAAAACAGTGATTGAAAGTAGTCAACCACTTTGAAAAAAGATTTAAGAAGAATGAACTCATCTAGAAGAATTTTGGAAATGATTCCTTAAGGGGATAAATTTTCAAAATGTTCCAGAGCCAATTCTTGATCTGTTTTTTTTTTTGTTTGTTTTATTATAATTTAGGTGTTTGCTTGATGGTTTGTTTGTTTTTAAACAATTTATTATTTTAAAAAATTGCATTAGGGTTGGCAGAATCTCACACTGTTGAAGAAATCAGACTTCTTTTTAGGAAAAGTCAGACTGTATGAATAACAACGAGCTTTTAGAAGTTGTCATACCACCTTTCTATAATAGTAGCTGACTCCTGCCACTAGTAACAGCTTTCATGACAACATTCAGCTTTCTAAATCCTGTCAAATTTGTTGTTGCATTGTATTGTAGGAACTAATCTTAAGAACTGAATAAAGATATCCTTTCTATAACAGGATATAAAGAAAAAAACAAACATAATTTATACACTGTAGACAAATAAATCCATCAAATATAAGCCACACGTATGAATCTGGTGAAAGCTAAGATGATGTTAGGTCATCAGTTGAAAGTGCATTCACTCCTCCTTGAGTGAGTTCTGGCTCTTGCTGCAAGTGTTGCATGTGTTTCTTCCTGCTTAAATAAGACATTTAAGCCTATTGTGCACAGTCAGAATGAAATAAAATAATCTTTTTGTTCAGTAGTTTTGAAAAAAGAAAGGACATATTGTCTAGTGGAGACTTGAGGAATGTTATTTAAGGAAAATCAGCCACAGAGGGAAGCTGCTCTGGAACCAGGTAGATCTTGGCACACAGGGGGCTTCTCCTGAGGTAGGGACATGCCAGGGAAGCAGAGGGACCTGCCAGAAGCTGGCAGATCTTATGGGAGATGCTGATGAGTCCTGGGCATTGCCAGAGCAACTGCAACCACCCCACGCCTATAAAGAGCAGCCTGGGGAGTGTGAGTGACCAGGAGCATGGTGCTCAGAGCATGCAAACAAGGTGTGGGGCATCTGCCAGGACCTGGCGCAGCAGTTTGTGTGGCATAGTGTGCAGAAAGGGCATAGTCACCCTACCAGTTCAAGAGGTCTCTGCCACAATGGTGGGCACTTGCCTCAGATTCAAAACCAGTGTTTCTACAGAAAAAGCCCCTGAGATGTCTGACACTTCCAGCCAGGTGGAACTGGTAAGGAAGGAGACTCCAATACAGACAGTAGGTTGCAACGAGTGCCCAGATGTTGCACAGGTTGATGATCTGTTCTGTCAGGTGGCCAAGTTGCAGGAAACAATTAAAAGGCTGCACAGTATTAGAGGGGCCAAGGTGGAGATAGATAAGTGGTTTCAGAACCATCCTTCTGTGGCAGACACCACAGAGAATGAGGCACCTTGGACCCTGGTCACCCACAAAAGCAGGACTCTGCTTTAGTCTCCATCCTTCAACATTATAAATGAAAACATGTATGAAGCTTTAACAGCTGCAGACACCCATGAGCAAGTCCCTTTCAACCTGATATTCTATGATTCTATGAAATTGTGAAAATGTGCTTGGTTACAAGTTATATATAGCAGAATATAAATACAGAAGAATTGCATTTAACAGAGCACTCAAAAATCAATGGGAAGAGAGACTGGCAGTTTTGCTTAATGTACGTGTTTCTGTATATACCTCTTGGGCCAATTTGGGACATAAAGAGAGAATACTATTTCCATGTTGATTTTTTTAAGTTATTCTGCCTACAAGCAGAAGGCACACAGCATTCTTTAAGTTTTCAGCTACATATAGTAGTTTTGTCTGGCTTCATTTCCAAGTAAAGAGCAACCTCACTTTTAGGTTTTGCCCAAACTTGAATAGGTCCCTAGAAACTGAGTGCAAAAGAAAAAATGCTGAGTATGCAATAATTATACAGGTGATTTCTGCACACAAGCATTAATAACTCTTTCTTGTCATGTTGCTTGTGTGCATATCCTAGAGCTAATCTATAAATCACTGTTTTCACAAGGGAACTAAATCCTGATAATAAAGTTCATCGTCAGAGCTTGACAGAAATAAGAGTGTAACAAGCGTACTAGTAACTATGAAGCAAGCAATTTTCTACAAGATACAGAAGAAAACTGATGATGTTAACTGATAATAATAAAGTAATACTTCTTGTTCTCAAGAATCAAAAACAATAAACAGACAGCTTCTGAATGTGAGAGAAAGGAAATATTTGTGCTATTATATAGGTTTCTCAGAAAAGTGAAAATTATTTATTTAGAAGGAAAACAAATTAAATAAACATGGGCAACCTAGACTTTAAAGCAAAGGAATGTTTTTCTAAGAACAATTCACAACAGTGTTTGGGCTGTTAGCAGTTTACATGGTATGGTATTCACTGGACTCAAACTGGAGGAAGCACAAAACAGACTCAGTGTAATCACTTTGATGCCTTCCCATTTCTTGTCTATATGTAATGGACAAGTTTTCAGTTGTAAAGATCATAGGCTTTTGTCTTCATTTCTCAAATTACCTCCCAACAATTAGCAGAATGATTCATCTGCCTCTCCAAGTCTGCATAAATGTTACTGGCAATAACTTGCGACACTAGTGACAATGGCTAACATGTTGACAGAGGGAGAAGTCAATCATTGCCTTCACTTTATGAGTTTCCAGTCTACAAGAGAATTCCTCCTGCACGAGGTACATAGGGAGTTTCATTGTATACAAAATATACTAAATAGCTCATTTAATCCAAAGTATGTCTGCATCATTTCTTACAAGTTCTATTCACACTGGAATAACATCATCATCTGATCTGTGAGGATCTATCATTATAGAAAGTTTATTGCAAACAAAAGCCACAAAAATGAGCCGTGTAAGCATAGTCCCTAAGAAATAATAAAACATGTCCCAGCCAGATGGTTTAGTCACAGTAAAGGAGTCAAGAGAATAAAGCTCTTTAAAAGTGGAGTAATTAAGAAAGCTAAAGATATGTAACTATCTTTCCTAATCATGACCCCTGAAATCCCTGAAGTTATGCTGTGAATTTCTGAGCAGTTTCAGATAAATGGGTTCAATGGATATGCTACATATAACTTAATTCCCTTACTACAGTGAATCTTCAGCAGCAAGGAAAGGAATGTAGTCACTCTCAACTTCTCCATAAGATCATATGTACAACTACACAAATTTACATCGATTGTTCAACTAAAAATAAAAGTTAAACCTAGGGACTTTTGGTGGGGTACATACTTTATGATTTTTAATGGTGGATGATGTTAAGAGGGTAAGAAATAAAAAAAAAAAAAATTAAATACTCAGTAAGCAGATACAGAAACTGTAACAGCTGATAAGTACTCCAATGTGACAGAATCTAAATCACTTGGAATATTTATTGGAAGTATAAGCCTTCAAATCCAAAAATCATAGATTTCAGTATACTTTCATGAGAACACAGAAATATGAGAAGAGAGGAATGTTATTGTTGATTAATTTAGTTTAAAACTAAGGTTATTTTTACAGTCAAATACTGAAGATTAAATAGTTGTTGGGGATTCTGAAAAGGATGTTTCTAAGATAACTAGCAGCTATGAGATCAAGGCTCTCACAAAGTCTAGAATTAGTCCTAGTAAGATTTTTAATCATTATATCTACTTTTTCAAGTACTTTGTTAGCCTCTGCTTCAATGTGTAATTTTTCTGCACAGAGATATTAATTTCATGTACTCTCATTTCTTGATATGATTTAATCTGGATATTGCTTTCCCGTCATATTTTAGGCTAGACCTTGCAGCAGAATTTTCTTATCTTGCATCTGTTGTTCCTAACCACAATTATGAAAGGAAGCAAGCCACTAGGAATGTATTTTGGAACATAATGCTACTTTGTTAATGAAAAGTATTTTGGTTTGTTTTCTGTGCTTTTTTGTGGGGGGAAGAGGGTATGTGTTTGGGGTTTTTTTCCAGATGAAATAAATGTTACTTTATGGTAAGATGATTTATTTAAGTTGCTCTACAAAGTACAGCATCCTTTTAATTCAGTTGGGTGGCAGGACTGGAAGTGGTGGCTGTTACAGGGGTAATGCCTTTGACATTAAATAAATGGAGGTCCCAAGCAGACTTTAATTAAATTAGAAGTGTAGTAAAATAATTAGACTAAGATCTTCAAGACCTGCACTGTGTTTAGTTCTGTGTAGACAGATTCTTAGCAATAATATGAGCATGAGTATGCTGCATTGCTACAAATAGAAAATACTGGTTTAACTATAGAAAAATATCATCTATAAAACCCATAAAACAGAAATACAGGTTCCTCAGATATGAAGTCTGCTTAGCAATGTAGGGAATGAAAAATACTGAACGGAACTGAAACTGTACATAACTGTAGTTATGTAGAATGTAATTATCCAGTTTGGAAGGAGGCCAGAGAAACACAAGGCAAATTCTGCCATCTGTTACAGTCATATAATCTCACTAAAGTCAATGGCCAGAGTTTGGCTCAACATTGGTTAAACCCTTTGAGTTATGGGACTCAATCACTGCAAGTGGTCAAGACCTTAGATCTATGCCTCTTTTCAAGAAGGAGTAGGCATTTGATAGATTATCTTTAAAGAGCTGACGCTCATAGAAACCCTCTCAAACTTCCAAACGTTAAGAAAATTCTATTGCCACACATATGATATAGAACATGATCTGCCAGGCTGGAGGTGTGGAGGATGAGAACCTGGTATCACATCTGAAATGGGCTATATTTTAGACTGATAATACTTCTTTCGCAGAATTAAAATTCTGAAAGAAAAGTCATGTTTTATTTATGAATTGTGTTTGTCCCATAGTTTATACTCAGTTGAAATGGCAAGTTGTAAAAAAAATCAGTGTGTCAGAAAAGATCTGACACAGGAGACATATTTTCCTTTTTTTAAAGAGTGTCAATTCAAAGCAGGGAGAAACGACTCTCTTGTGACTCTCTTACCACAACGCCTCAGTGGCAGAACTAGAATGAGAATTCAAGGTTTCTGAACCTTAATTCAGTACTCTGTCATCTGTTGCATACCAGTGTCATCAATGACCTGAAATGTCTCTTAGAAATTTTTATAACATTTACCTAAAACATAATTTAATGAAAATATTTGATTAGTCTTACTTCTAATGTATCTCTAAAGTTTCTTTTCCCTCTTAAACTTCTTGTCTTTCACTCTGTCAAGAGAATTCATACTCTATTGAAGCACTCAGGGTTCAACAAATGGAAGACATTTTAATTCCAAATAGACAAAAGTAGCCCTTCTTATGGGAAAGACTTTCGGAAGGGGGATGGACTTGCTTTTTCAATATAACAACTGTTCAGACCACGTTAGCAAGCTTATTTTAAATCTTCACCCAATCAACCATAAAAAAATAATCTAAAACTCTACATATACAACGATGCACTGTTATTACACACACCCAAATAATGTTTGTGTTTGAAATAGTGAAGTAACTTGATAAACTGTATACCACAGTGAGTATACATTAAACCAGTCTGCCTTATGGCAACTGTTGAACAGAAATAAATACACTGAGCCAGTTTTTTTGTTAATATTTGTATTAAAATTTAAGGGGTGTAAGATTGCAATGGCCTTCAAGTCAGCGTAAGATAAAAATATAAATCTGTTAGAGTTACTCAGACAATATTAAGCTAAGTATGATGGGTGTTATTTCTTGAGGTATGAAAGATGTTATTACTTATTTTCAGGAAAAGCATTTAAGAACAGAAACAGTGCCAATTCATTTTTTTCACCCATAATAATATCTGACTCTAGAATATAAACAATTTATTTGTTCTCTTCCAGATACAGACATAATTATTTTTTTTCTTACTTTGTAGGAACAATATTGCTCCTACGAGCTTTGTGGATGGCCAAGTATTCTGCTGACAGAATTGTCTACTAAAATTAAATGCTGCTAGTAATGCTTAAGACCACTCAATTTCTTATGCTTGGATATCATCTTGTAAATTCTTTCCCCCTTATAATAATCAAGTATGTGCAGAAAAGTTCCTGCTGAACTTGTTATGCAGACTCAAAAGTTATCTGGAACACTGCAGAAGAGAAATGGGAAAAAAGTTTAACAATTTACTCTCTCAAACTAATCTGAGAACTTTGGTTCCTCCCAAATAAATGCTAGCATGATATTGCACATTTAACTTCTCATCAGAATTCACCAGCTTTCTCAACTACGTGTTATGCATTAGATAATATTGTGAGATGTGGGGGTCATTATCATGTCTGTTCTTTATCAGCACAAGTAACACACATAAATCTGCTGGATTGAAACAATTCACCTGTTTTTGGGCAATTATCACACATTTAATGGCATATTAGTGAACTCCATGATCCTACTAAAAAGAAATATAGAAAAAAAAAAGAGAACATTTTACTCCTATCATAGACTTTTTTACTTAAAAGTTATAGAAAATGACATTTGCTCCTAGTGATGAATCAACTAGATTAGTCACACAGACTCACTCCAATATAAATATTGCAGTATAGCAAATATAGTCTAAACTAATCCCTCAAATACCGTCCATATGCTTCTTCTAGATATCTTAACCATAAAAAATAACGAATACAACTTTCTGAAGGCATGTATAGTAAGGATAGATCTCTTCTAAACAATTTAAAAGGTAAGTACGAAGAATATTTTTGAGCTTCAAACTCTTATCTTTATGGCAAGTTCAGTTGATCAGAATGTAACCATTAATCTTTCTGTTACTTCTATAGTATTCTTAATATTGGTTTTTTTCTTCTACATTATTGTGCAGGTTTTTTTCTTTTGTTCTTCCTCCTTTTTTACTGCTCAATAGTACTAAGATGGACAGACAAGGTATTTTCTCCAACCCTTCTTCAGAAGCAGCACATCTTTTCACTCTAGACAGTCTAAAGAATCCTTAAAAGAGCTTTCCTAAACTTAGAAAAGTGTACTAACAAGCATGGTGGTATTATGATGTTTCTAAACTACACAGTTTAACACCCATAAAATATAAAAAAAGATTTACAGATTAGGCAAATTATTACCAAAACTTTCATGTAGTGCTATGTGACAGTAAAATGTCTTTTTCCACTTGTACTTGATTTTGGTTGGACTCAATGATCTCAAAGGTCCCTTCCAATTATGAATATTCTGTGATTCTGTGATTTTGATGGCAGATACAAATTTTGAAATAGAAAGGCAGCAAGCACTTCAAGATCCTTTTTTTTTTTTTTTTGAATGGAAGCTGCTACAATCCCATCTTGTTATTCTTCGCATTCCTTTCCAGTTTTAGATCCTGATGGCCTTTTGTTTTCCTAATTTTATCTCTATGTGTCTGAGTTTTATGACTCTTCCTTTGTACATTTGGTCAATTTACACATTTGAATGCTTTATATTTCAGGTCATTAAGAAGCCTTTGTGATCACGCATCAAATTTTCCAGCCTTTCTGCACAAGGGGATGGTTTGTTTCTTAGTAGTCAGCAAGTTTTATCGAGAACTCAAACAATCTCTCTCGGCATTCTTCCCTTTATGGTAGTTTACCAGAAGATTTTACCTTATAATTTCAGACAAGTTGAAATACAGTTTCCTAAGAATCTGAACTCTTCTGCTCATCTTGGAAGACTTCCTGCAAATCCCGAATTCAGTCAGATCATAGTAGCCATAATCTGAGTTGCTCCATAAGACCACAGTTGTCACTGATTTGGAGCAGCAGGTGAAGTAGAACATTCCTTTTGTTTGGTCCTGAATCTGCTAGGTAAACAGTTCCGGTGGAGCCCTGCCTTCTGCTGGAAGATGTCACAAGCTTCTACTGTCACCTGCCTTCTGCTGGAAGATGTCACAAGCTTCTACTATCAGAAAATGCATGTCCTCCTTTTGCTCTTGTATTGACTCATTTGTAGCTTCTTTTTTGTCCTCCTGAGCTTTAGGTTCTTGTCTCTGAAGAATCCTTCAAAGAGTCTTCCAATCTCATGTTTGACATCCCTGAGATGGTGGGAACCTTCTCACTTCACAAAACTCTCTCACTGGGTGCTCCAGTGCGTATATAGAGCATACCTCCCAAAGGTGAGGCTGCCAGCACCACCATTCCTGATCCTGGCCCCAGTGTGGATAATCAGGAACACCTTGAAGCCCAAATTTGCAGTAGTGACAGAAGCAGTGGATGCATTTGCCAGGGCATGGGATCACTTTGTGTTAACTGCTCATCAGTATCTGTTGCTCTCCCTCCCTGAGCAGCACTTCTGAGTGATCCCCATCTGCTACACTGTTTTATTTCTGTCTGGACATCCTGATCAATGGATCTCCTTAGTGCCAGGTATAAAGGATGGTGCACATAAGTTCATTCCACCATTCCACAAAATTTTGCACATAACAGAGAATCATTTGTGTTTTCTGTGGGGGTTTCTGTTTTTGTTTTTTGTTTTCTTTTGTTTGTTTTTTTGTTTTGATTGTTTATTTGGTTTTTTTGTTGTTGGTTTGTGGCTTTTTTTAAGCTTGTCACTGGTTAGCCTGATGCACTTTTCCTCCTCACATATTGTGAGCCAAAATAATTTGTATCTTTAGTGTGTCTTTTCCTTCTTGTTTATCTTTTGGAGCTATTATATCTAACAAACAAACTGTAATCAATACCAAAATGTGAAAAGCATGAGTCATGATCCTGCTTAATAGGAGGTTTTTTGTCTCATTCAGAGGCTCCAAGGCTTCACCCTTACGCACTTTATCAGTCTGAATGAGCAGTTGTTTCTCTGTTGCTCTACACCCAAGTCACTAATTACCGATACCACTTTGCAGTTCAATTACTTTTTTTTTTTAATTCACTCTGTGCTGATCATACTTCAAAATACATTAATTTCATTGCTTTATCCTTCATCTGGGCTAATGTGGTTGAAACAAACAGTTTCCATATACTTCTCATCTACGAGTATTGAAATAGCTCAATTATCATGATGTGTTATTTTAGCTATTTGTTTAGTTCTGATGCTAGCCTGCCATTCTGTCATTTTCAAATCTCTCTTGATTCGTTGATGTCCGACCCATCAAAAGAAAGACCTGAATTTACCTAATTGTATGTTTATCAACTATTTCATTTTGCTGAAGATCAAATAAATGAAGAAGAGTTCCTGGAAAGGAACTAGCTTTGAGACATTTTCTATTCCTTCCACTTGCATTATTGTAAAATCATTTAGGTTGGAAATGACCTTTAAGATCATCAAGTCCACAAATCCTCTTCTCTTACAGCTTTTCCCAGAAAAAAAAGTAATCTTTTCTTTCCCATTTTTTCACTTGAGTGGCATCAACTCAGATAGTTAAAACAGTTATTCTTACTATTCTTACTATTCTTACTTATTATTGTTTGTTATTTGACAGCAGACTATACCAACATTGCTTAAAACAAACATATATGCTCCCATATAAGATTATTTTATACATATTTGAGGTGAACCTTCTACATATCAGAATTTCTGTACACCTATTTTAACCTATATTCTAGAACATGTAGACAGAGTTTTCTGGTATTTGTGAACAAATGCATGAGAATGACCTGATTATGGCAGTTCTTGAAGGTGGTCTAAAGAGATTTTAATAAACCCCATTGAACTGAATGAATAAAATTCACATCACTAGTTTGTGCAAACTGCTATCATTTAAGAGAGGTGTAGGTTTGATAGGAATTAAAAAGAACAGACTATTTTAACAATACATTACAAAGGCATGGGTATAGAGTGAGACAAAGTGTGTAGGAGAGAAAAATTGAGTCTGTCACAGTAAGGAGCAGAATTGAGATCAAAAATAGAGAAATACAACCAGGAAGGGAAACAGTCATGGTATTGAAAGTTTTTCTCTGCTTTTCAGTGAAAGGTTAATGGGCTTTTTTTCTTGAAATGTCTCATATAATCTTCAAATTGAATAACCATTAAGAAGAATTGCTAAGCTACAAAAAGAAAAGAAACAAATCAGTTTAATGATTGAAGCTTTTGTAAGTATAGGAGCTGTGAGAGGTATTTGAAAAGAAGTGGTTGAAAGCGAGAAAAGGAGTAAGTTGTTATTCATATTTCAACTAACTGCAATGCAAACCCCATCAATGAGATTCCTGAATGAAAGAAGACCCACAAGTAGATATTTTTCATCCACTATTTTTTCTCAAATGTTTTTTTTTTTTAATATGAAGACAGTCCTGTTATTGCATATGCATTGCACATTGCTCAAGTTCATATACTAATGCAAAACTAACCCAATATCTAGAACAAGTGTTGTTCCTCAGAGGTTGGTACTGGGACCAATGCTGTTTAACATCTTTGTTGGAGATATGGACAGTGGGATTGAGTGCACCCTCAGCAAGTTTGATGATGACACCAAGCTGCGTGACATGGTTGACACGCTGGAGAGAAGGGATGCCAACCAGAGGGACCTGGACAGGCTTGAGAGGTGGGCCCATGCGAATGAGGCCAAGCGCAAGGTCCCAAGCACAAATACAGTCTGGGTGGAAAATGGATCAAGAGCAGCCCTGAGGGGAATGACTTGGGCGTGTTGGTTGACGAGAAGCTCAACATGAGCAGGCAATGTATGCTTGCAGCCCAGAAAGCCAACCGCATCCTGGGCTGCATCAAAAGAAGAGTGGCCAGCAGGTCGAGGGAGGTGATTCTACCCCTTTACTCTGCTCTGGTGAGACCCCACCTGAAGTACTGCATCCAGCTCTAGAGTCCTCAGCACAGGAAGAGCATGGACCTGTTGGAACAGGTCCAGCGGAGGGCCACAAAGATGATCAGAGAGATGGATCACTTCCCCTGACCTGCAGCACCACTCCTCTTAATGCAGTCATTGCATCCTAATGTATCAACCAGATCCCCAGGTCCTTTTCTTCCAGGCTGCTTTCCAGCTGGTTGGCTCTCAGCATGTACTGATGCCTGGGGTTGTTCCTCCCCAGGTGCAGAAACAACCTGGGGAGGTTTACATTTTTCATGTTGAACTGCATGAACTTCCTGTCAAACCCATTTCTCCAGCCTGTTGAAGTCCCTCTGGATGGCAACACAGCCCTTTGGTGATCCGTGAAAGTTTAGTGTTATCAGCAATTTTGCTGAGGGTACATTCTGTACCATCATGCAGATCACTAATAAAGATGTTGAACAGGATTTGACGCAGTACTGACTCCTGAGGCACACTGCTAGTTACTGGCTCCAACTAGACTTCGTGCCACTGATCACCACCCTCTTAGCCTATTCATTCAGCCAGTTTTCAATCCACCTCGCTGTCTACTCATCCAATCCATACTTCATCAGCTTTTCCAGGAGGATCTTATGGGAAACAGTGTCAAAATCCATCCTGAAGTCAGGGTAGACAATATCCGTTGCTCTCCCCTCATCTACCAAGCCAGTCATTTCATCATAGAAGGTGATCAACAGGATAGTCAAGCATGTCTTCACCTTCATGAATCCATGCTGACTACTGCTGATGACATTCTTGTCCTCCTGGAACCAGAAAAGGTTTCCAGGATTAGTGGCTCCATCACTTTCCCAGGGATTGAGATGAAGTTGAATGGCCTGTAGTTCCCTGGGTTCTCCTTCTTGCCCTTCTTGAAGACAGGAGTGCCATTGGCCTTCCTCCAGTCCTCAGGCACCGTTCTCAATCACTACGATTTTTCAAAGTTTATCAAGTGGCCTTGCAATGACACTAACCAACTCCCTCAGTACTTGTGGGTGCATCACATCAGGGCCTGTGGATCTATGTGTGTCGTGTTTGCTTATGTTTTCCCTGACCTGATATGCTTCCAGCAAGGGTACCTCTTCCTTGCTCATATTTTGCATATTGCCCTTGTCCCTCTGCCTCTTAGTTTATAGTCCTACACACTTTCCTTGTGATATACTTCTTTATTCTCTCCTCCCTAGCATTCCAAATGCCAGTTTTCAAGTTAAGTGTAAAGAGTCTCATTCTTCACTGAAATTAAACTCAGTAAAGATGATACTTAAGCATACTTCTTATTTGGAAGACTTAATTTAGTTCAGCTACTTCTGTGAAGCACAAGCTTCACTGCATCCTTAACTGCACATTACTGTCAGAAAATACATGAGACAGGCTCAACATTACTCCTGACATTTTAATTCTTAACTTGTTGTTGTTGTTGTTGTTAAAATTAAAACACAAAACAGTTAACAAAAAAAACTTCTGGAACAATGTAAATACATTTCTAAAATGACCACATGAATAAAATGTCCCAATTATTTACTCATTAAGAAGACAAAATGTGAGACATTATAGACAGTAAAGACCAAATGAGAACTCATGCTAACAAAAGAAATTAATTAATGAAGCAGTATCCTGTAACATCCTAGCAGTGTTATAAAATATAAGTGTTTCTGACTTTATTTATTGACAGAAAAGTTTTCTGCAGCAAAATTATCTTCATTTCTAACCAGCTCCACATTATGCTGTTCTGGGAATAAATTAGTCTGTTTGTTTATAGATAACTAGTATTGCTTATATCTTGCTCAGCATGTATATTCTAGTTGCATAAGTGTGTTTTTATACAGCAAAAAGTATTTGATGTAAAAAAGAGTATCTCTTTCTCATCTCTCACGAGAAAAATACAGTTTTCCTAACTAATCATAAAGAAGTTTATTTAGAACCACAAGATTAGAATCTAAATATTTACAACCATAGGAAAAAAAAGAAAGCGTACAGGAAGATATTATAATGAGCTATTATCTCGTTTGAAACAAGGTAATACTACTATTTGCAGCAATATCTAGAGCTGTACATACACATAGTTTTACATACAAAGTTTAAATGCTACTTATTGTTGCCACACATTGTAAAATTTATGTCACTTGAGAATAATAAATCTAAAGAAAACATGAACCACTTTATAGTTAAAATTGGAGAGTTTACTATCAACTCACTGGCAATAGTGTTTGGAATCATACTTACCACAGAAAGGCCTTGATGACTTCAAGGATTCCTGTCCTAAACAGTACATAAAATAATAAGAAAATCTGACAGCAGCTCAGATTGCTGCATTAATCTGCATAAATCAGATTTTTAACTGCATGACAAATATCCCTTCAAAACTTGCTAGGTTAGGGTATGGCTATAGAAATGTACTCCTAAGAGGGACAGTGAAAATTAATATGGATCATACAGTAAAATAAAAAGTAGCATTACGAAAGACTGAGAACTTTCCATCTTCCTATGAGTCTGAGACGAGAATACAAATAATCATATTGCACATTTTGTCTGAATACAGAAGATAATTTCCTGGCAATGAAACAGAGAAAATAACAAACTACTTTTGTGATGTGTTAAAGACATATTGCCTGTAGTGTTAAGTACAATTCTTTTGCATAATACATATTAACAGTGAACATACTGTAATTAAGTGCTATCTAAATAAATTTACATTAGCATTCTTCTCCCTTTATTCCTACCACTCAGATTTAAAATGAAAAGAGGATCTTCATACTTTTGCTAAATCACTGGTAAGCTGCTGTTTTAGGGAAAAGAACATAAGTACAAATGTGATACTTTCTCTAAAAATACAAGGTATCTCTCCCTTTTATACAAGATTGTTTTTATAGCAAAAAAGGAAAACATATTACTCCACTACTGGAGGCATTTTTCCTTTGTTCTTCTTATTACCCCAGAAAGACTTAGAGAGAAGACTTTTACCGAGTATCAGAGAATTCAGTAAGTAAACAACATCACGGACTTGAAATCTGCTTTTTCACACAACAGAAAAGGTTCAAGATGAGCTGTAGCTTTATAAAAACCCCTTACAGTACCACAACTTCTACATTTTAGTAAAGAAAGTTAAATTATTTAATACTAATTCCTTACATAAACTCTTCATTGACACTTCTAGCAGATGTGCCAATCAATTTCAGAATCAGAGTCACAGAAGTGCTGTGGTTGGAAGGCACCCTTGGAGACGGTCTAGTCCAGTGCTTTCAAAACACTTTTGATCATGCACCCTTATCAGCAAAAAATGTTTGAGCATGCAGCCCCAATATATGTATATTATTTATAATGTACTACTGTACATTATTGATACTGTACAGACATTGGTGATAAAATGTTCTTAATGCATTCTGCAGTCAGTGTCTTTTCTCTGGAAAGATAACCCTACTGACTGTATTGTTTGTTATTCTTCATATACTACCCAGATTGTTAAATAACTTGGAGCCTGTGGCAGTTATGAGCAGTTGTGTGCGTGCAGCTAATCTACAAGCAAGCTGTTGGGTCGCCTGTTAAAGCAGAGGTGAGGTTCAGATGAAAACCAAGGAAGATTATGAACAAGCAAGCTATGATACAAATTTCAGTTTCTCCAGCTAGAGAGGGGAAATTGAAGTTTTTAAATGGGAATATATATAGCAAGAGCTTGAACTTAAAACAATCAAAAAAAACCCCACCAAAACCCCCCTCAAAAAAAAAAAACCATTCAAAAAACCAAATGCCCAAAACCTATCGATGACCATCATCCTTTGTTTTCCTATCTTTTCTTTGAAATCTGTTTGCTTGGGTCTGGTCTTTGGTTGTATTTGACTATCAGAAAGTCAACCACGGGAAACGAAAAAACACTTCTAACAAAAGCTCAAGGAAAAAAAACCCACTTATTCTTCGGGGCAGGGGAAGAACTTCTTTCTTTAGTTCATCCTCACTTGAGATTTTACACATCGTGGTTTTTTACAAGGGTCATATCATTTGATAATGTAATGTTTATCCTTACACACTTGTGTACAAGAAAGAAAATCTCAAAGGTGAATGGTAGGGAGAGGTCTTCTTTATACTGTATCATGACTACAATTACAGGATGGACTTTTATAGGTTTCAAAATGCAACTAGTCATTCACCCTGTTCGGCCCTTCCCATGAATTCAGAAGCCAGCAAATATGCAACTTCCATACATTTCTAGAGGAAGAGTGATCCTTGAAAAAAAGTAATGATAATGTAAGTCCAGCCATTTTGAAGAGAATGGGAAAGGCATCTAATTTTATGACCTAAGAATACTTCACTCACCAAAAAAAAAAAATTAAAAAAAAAACCTTTACTCTGAAAATGGTGAGAAAGCTTTTTTTAAACCAGACTGTTTTCACAAAGAAGATAGGCAGAGAAGAGGGAAGAATGCACATAAAGTTTTAAATGTGAAGATTAATCTCTCCTTCTCATAATGTCTCTTTCGAGGGAGATAAAAAATTAAATATTCATGAGTATCTTAAACCTGAATTTAAAGAAACTGCTAAAAATTATTTACATTAAAATTACAGTTAATTAACAAAGGGGCATTGCTTCTGACCCATACCATTTTCTAGATACCAACCTTTAATTTACTTCATGCCTTATTTAACAATTTTCATTTATAACTCCAATCCCTTTCAAAGTAAATAATTCTGAGACCTGAGAAAAAATCAACTTTGTTCGATATATATTAACATGACTGTTAAAATTTAATTACATTTTAAAACATGTATTAACATTTTACCATCAAACAATGCAGTGTTTTATAAAATTACCCTGTCATAGTCTCAGTGACATATAAAAACACTGACAAGAATTTCCAAGTGTATACATACAAACACACACAAGGGTAGGAAAACAAATATGGGTATAAAGAAGAGATATAGAAAGAACAATATCAACAATGGATTAGACTGATCCTTGTCTAAATTTAGAGTATAATTCTCAATTAATTTCTGGTAGGTATATAAATTTGCAAAATTAAGAGTTTTCTTTCTTTAATATGCTAGTCATATGCTCAGTTCATATGCTTGTGGCAAAATAGTATACTACTGGTCATTTCTGCTTTGACCTACCTCAACTTTTGACTATTCTATCTCCCTAAGATTTCCTAAGAATTCTCAGTATTTTAACATCAGCTTTGTGCTGTTATGCTTCTTTGTTTGCGTATATCAGTTCTACTACTGTTTCTTGAGACTCCTTTTTTAGCTTGGTGTAAGCACACTGCAGATTTTGGAGCTACTTTTAATTAAGAACAGAAAAAAGTACAACTGAGACTCCAAGCCCTTATCTAGAGTTACGACACAAAATCTGACTACTGTTTGGAAAAAAAAACAAAACCAGAATTAGAACAAGCTGCCCAGAGAGGTTGTGGAGTCTCCTTCTCTGGAGATATTCAAAACTCGCCTGGATGCGTTTCTGTCCAGGCTGCTCTACGTGAACCTGCTTTGGCAGGGCAGTTGGACTAGATGATCTCCGAAGGTCCCTTCAAATCCCTACAAATCTGTGGTTCTGTAGCTTTTCCCAATATGTATGGGCAAAGACACTGTGCAATGGTACATAACTGAAACATGTATTGTATTTTTTTAAATCTCTATCTGAACACATTTGCTACATTATCTCGGATAAGACTTTCAGAAATAAAGCCTTATTTAGGAATTATTATTAAAAAAAGTCTACTTTATTTATACAAACAAAGTTCATTCATACTAACACTTATGTTTTTGTATTTGAAATGTAAGTAGCAGCAGAAACTATTTGGAAACAAGAATGGGATTTTGAAAAAAACAGTGACATATTTCCAGCTGGTGTAAACTGCTAAAGGTCACTGCCACAGTTTATCACAACGTGGTGATTCCCTTATTCCAGACACTAACAAAGAAAGAATAGCTCTTTCAGCAGAAAGATTACAGAACTATCTAGCTATCACTATTATCTTGTGCTTTCCTACCAATCCTGTGCACAATCTGCTATTTCTTCCGAAGCACTAGTGTTACATGTATACAACGAGACAATACCATACCTCTCTTGTGATAAAGTTTGCACTTGGTCAGAAATCATAAATGCAGGGCAGGCGGGAAAGTGACAGCCAGGCTTATTTTATACCTTTAGTGTCTAGAGGTAGAGCTAAAAGCAACAAACGCAATATAACCTCTAAATGTATCAAAGCGACCAAAGAACAAAAGCTGTGTTTCTTATCATCTTGGTGCTTGGTACCATTAGCCTACAGTGCAGCACCATTACACTCTGGCAAGACCAAACAGAAAAAGTAATCATTACCCTGAACAACTTAGAACATAAATAAAAGGAAACTTGGTTGAAATTAAAATTTGAAGAAATCTGGCCCATCAGCTGCAAAGTTGAACAATTATTATTGACTACCACAGTATTAATTTTTCTTAGTATTGAAAAAAACACATTAGTGATTATATAAAAGAAATGGTCCATAATTCCCATCTTCACCATCTATTACTGCAATTTTCAGCTCCTGTAGTTCCCAAATGGTCAACAATATGTCAGAATGACATTTGTAATGACTGAACTAAATAAAATTTGTTTTGAACCTCTAAATGCAGAGAACTAGTCATTTCTAGACCTTGCACACTCATACCTCATCTACTATGTTTATGTTGCATGTGTGACTTGTTAGATAACAAATTTTCAGAGACATCCACTTTAATATGAAATGAACTGTATCCTAAAAAATTCCACTACATTAAATTAAGTTAAATGAGTTTCATTACTTGTGTCCAAAATTACATTTGAAGCCTGAGCTACATTCATGCAGGCAGAGAACTTGCAGACAGAAAGACAAAATTAATATTTCTATTCAATTAAAAGCAACTGAGAAATCTTACTATTATGGTATAACATAGTAAATGACTTCACTAAATACACTCTGTTTTTCAACTAATTGTTCTGTTACCAGCCCACATCCAGAAGACCAAGGTTATGCAACTCACATCCTTTCTGAGCTAAGGTGTAAAAACTATTCACCCTCCTTCAAAGACTAGACCCTTAGCACTAATTTTAGTTCGTACAAACACAAATTAGAAATGGCCTAGAATAATTCAACAACCATGACTTGAAATAGGTTACTGCATCTATGATTTTCAAAGTTGACAGGATTCACTACAGATACTTGAAAATACTTATATCTGATTCTCTGACAGAACCAAAAAGCACTTTAGAGACAGCAATGTCTTAAAAACTTATGATTAAGTAAAAAGCCTTGCAGAAAACTAGTACACAAAATTTCAGTGTGTGAATTCTGAATGTTAATAGGACACATAATTATTTTTTTAAATTCCTCTATATGTCTATATTTTACCTGCTGCAAATTAGTTCAGCTGCTATAAACACATGCATTAATATGTCTGAAACAAGTTCTAGTTTTCTGTCTGTCATTTCTGAATTCCATATCAATTGATGCAAGAATATTTACTGGATAAAGATTAACTGTCTCTACATATGAAGTGAAATGGAAATTTATTTTACATAGATGCTGCAAATGTCATGAGGTCTTGAGGAATCACAGAAAATCACCTAAATATCAATCTCAGAAAAGCAGCCACAAATGAACGTTTAGTCAGCTTCTTCACCCAGAACCAAATAAATATGAATTTCCTTAATAGCTAGAACATATGCGTTACTTTTGGGGTCACTGAAAACAAAAAAAGATATTTTTTCTGAGGGTGGCCTCTTCTTTGCAAGTCAAAGCCAAAAGGGAAGAAATGAGGAAAAAGTTTAAGGTTGACATGCAGTGACACTATTTATCCACACTAGAGTGCTTTAGTCCTACAAACATATGGTAACTTAATCTTAGAAGTGATAGCTGAAGACGGAAACAGAAATGGTCTCTCAACATGGTTCTAATGGAAGTTACAGGCAGAACATGGTTTTTGAGTTCAGTACCACAAGTTTTGCCAAGGTTTTCTACAATGCATAGTATACCACCTATACTAGGTACACCAAGAAACTGCAGAAACACTGCATTTTGCTGCCTTCTTTTGCTTCACAGGTGTGGCATTCAATCATATCAATTTAAATTGTGAGATAATGAACCATCATGGTAGTCTTAGCTCTGTTATCCCTCAACATTTCTAATACCATTTTCTCAAAGAAACTGGGCTGTTTACATTAAGTGATTAATATCAAAACTTTTATCCCTCTTACCTACCAGAGAAGCCAACAGAAAAAGAATCTGACTGTGTGTAAGCCAGGATGTGCTGAGCCTCTCTGTGTAAAATTAACAGTGAAACTAACATTTGTTTGAAAAAAAACCCTCTAACAGAACAACAGTGACAAAAAAACAGCCGCAACAAAATTTGACTTCTATTTATACCGATTTCTACCACAACTCTCCATGGCACAACCAAAGGTTGCAAAGAAATCTGGGAATGCGTGAATGCAAAAACACTGTGTGTGTGTGCACGTGTGTGTGTCCACACAGAGACTAAAAGAAGCAACTAGATGGGAATAAACAAGCAAGGTCTCTTACAGTACACACACACCAGAATATAGTAATTTAATTTTGAACTGTGTGACTCTTTGTAAGGCTACGTGCAAATCTGTACACAGACACATTTTACTGAAGTTTAAATTGATCATTACCCAAAAGCTGTCAAGAACCAGCATCAATAGCTCAGCTCTGGTGCTTTTAGCTCCAATGTTTGAAGAGCTTTCTACTACACCTGATCTTCTCATCTTCAGGTTTCTACCCCCACAAGAGAATTTGAAGAAATACGTTCCTATGTTTGACTCCTCCAGTTCACGGTTTGATTGTTAGTGAACTTGGTGAGAATTTGAACTTTTATGTTAGTTTTTGAGCTAAAAGGATTCAGGGAAAAGTGCTAATTCTTCTCAGGCCACTTGTGCTACACATAAAGGCACTAGCATATTGAGCTAATATAAATTCACTGAAGAACATCAACACACTCGCAGTATTTCTCCTAACCCAGCATAGCAGCCACTATCCCTGTTACAGTGGAGATCCTATTTTCCGTCTAGGTCACCTTTACAGTGGTCAGAATACTCTGTGATCCCAGAAAGTGCATGTTACAATTGTGGTTACTGGAAGAGTCCCCGAAAAGAGGAAAGAACAATAGAGTAAAGGAACCTACTTTCTTTTTAAACAGCTGTAGAGTGAATTTCATCCACTGTGGTTTTACAAGTGCTGAACACTATGGACCACTGGTCCCTGACTGAGAGCTTAGCAACTACAGCAATAAAAATAATACTCACTTGGAATTACATCTCTGTCTCACTGATCTGCACTTAGCAATTGTCCTTTTAGATTACCTATGAAGTAACTATAAATAAATATTCTTATATGAATATGAAATGGAAAATACAACAGAAAACT
>VXAK01008711.1:1871-37419 GCA_013399435.1 Arenaria interpres
CCCCCTTTTTTTTTTTATTTTAAAAGATCCATCTCTCTGGTTGAGCTCTTGCTGTAGGAATACCAACCCGGTGCATATAGGAAAGCTGTAGGTGAAGCCACATTATCCAGAGCCCCCTTTGCCTGGCAGGGGCTTTACAAAGGAAGGTCAGTCACCAGGTACCCATTACCCAGACAAGGAAGCTGAGACTTCACGCAAAGCCTCTGGCAAAAGTGGAAACGAAACCTGGGGCTGTGATCCTGCATTAACTCCCGTCTGGATCTGCCTGCCTGGAGCTCCTTACAGGCGAGCAGTCTGGGACCAGACCGCTGAAGACATACGCTCTTCGTGCCTGCTGTTATGGCCGGTCCCCAAAAAAGCCGCCGCTCGCTGCTGCTGGTGCCAGCCCAGACCTCTCCCACCGCAGGATTTGATCGTGGCAGGGCTCCACACTTGGCTGCTCCTGTTCAGATGTCTCGAGGAGAAGGAGGAGGAGGCGAGAGGTAACTTTTATTTGGGGATTTCAGTGGGAGCCAAGCACTTCCATCAGCCTGGCCCCAAATCTCGGGGTGCTCAGAGGATGCCTGCGCTGGCAGATAAAAGCGAGCCAGGGAACAACCTGTTGACCAGATGATGGAGCAGGATGGCTGGTGTCCGTGCTGAGCAGGAGGTGATCCCCAGGGTCCCACGGCCCCCCTTGTTTGCAAGGTATCTTCAGGGGTTTGCATGGGTTTTTTCCCCACTGAAAAATGCCTGAAATAACAAGAGGGCTGTCTCACGGCCCATTTGCATTCTGTTTACAACATGAAGCTGAGGATACGTGTTAAATGTGTCGGGGAGTGGCAGGCAGGGCAGGTGGAGGTGGTGGAGGGCGCAAAGTTGGCTGGGACAGCACTGGAGGACTGTGTACAGCAGAGGGAGCAAAACCTGCTGCTGTTTCATCCCTGCTTCATTTTGAGAGTGATCCCAAGACCAACCACCACCAAATCTTTGGAAGAAATGGAGCTGCCTCCAGCTGGACCACTGGGGAAGTCCAGGCCAGAGCTGGAGGGTAAGCGGTTCAGACAGCAGCGGACGCAGTATTTGAACTTGCTTCTTGCCCCTCTTTTATTTGACCACGGAGACCCTCAGGGTTTGGCTCTAGGCACTCAGTCGACAACCTCAGGTTTTCCTGAAACACATTTCTGGTCATTGTCATTCTGCATTGCTCTCTTCGTGTACAATGGAGGGCATTATCTGCTTGCCGAGGCTGCTGATGCTTCTGATCCCAGCCTGCCTTCTTACCTTCTTACCCTTGATCAGAGCGGCAGCCATGGAGCCCCATTTCAGAGCCATGGAGATGTGGAAAAGTATTGGAGAAGAGCAGAGGACAAAACCGGAGGGAAGAAGTGGGCTGCTAAAGGAACCGGCTTCGCTTTTTATCATTACATTTTGTGGCAGTGTAGCTCCAGGTTAGCCACAACACCGTCGCTTTCCTCAACTGTGAAATGGGCGCAGTCATGCCAACCTCTGCTACATGAGACTGCGCTGGTGGGTTCTTCTCCCTCTTCGTTTCACCCTGAGCTATCCTGTAACCCTTGGGTCTGTGTTAACTCCACGTCCATCAAAGCTAGCATGACACAGGAGCTTAAAACATAAACCAAACCCCCTCCTCACCCCTTTTGCCGGAAGAAAAGAGGAAGAAGTCAGCAGAGGGGTCTGCGGGACTCACTCTGTGTGGCCTGGGCATGGAAGTGGTGCCTCCTCGCCCTGTGGCTGGTGGGTGGAGCACAGAGGGGGACGCAGGAGCAACCAAACCCATGCTGACATACTTACACAAATGCTAAAGCTGCCTGGCTTCAAAGCACAGGTTATTCTGCCTCTTTTAGGGGCAAGGTGCTGAACTTGATGGACTACTTGGAGGGCCCAGGACAACAATTCCTGATTGTCTTTCAGGTTCAGTAACACCAAGGACATGACAGATCTCATCTGCTGATAATGCACCCAAAGATAGGAAAATGAATGGCGATATTTTCACCAACTAGGACCATTCAGGTCTTATATATTTTTAAATGTTGCTGCCAAATGAGGTCACAGCTCATTTGGTAAACAAAAACCAGCCCCAACAGGTCCTGACCTCAGCCCAGATTGGCTGCTAAAACCTGGTGCATGGAGGAAGCTCACGGTGTGTGGGCAGGCAGAGGGATCAGGGGTTCACCTTCCTCCTCGGCTCACACAGGGGCCTCCCTGATGGAGGGGGCTTGGGGCATGTGATTGGAGATGGGGTATACAACCCCTTGCTGTATATTTCCACTGCAGCGCGCAGACAGAGATGCACTCCAGAGGTGGCCCAGCTCTGAGCCCATCACCTTCTTGCCATCATCCCCAAAACTGAGCATCCATGCAAGGATGCTACACCCTTGGTCATCTAGCCCCATCCTGTGGAGTGACCATACCTGTTGGGAGCCAGACACTGGCAGCATGGCCACAGCAGCCCCGGGGCAAGGTTGTTCTGCACGAGAGATGGTGCTCTGCTCCATGCAGACCTGAGACCACAGGACGTGTCACTAAAATTTTGAATCCACGGAGACTTTCCCACTCTAACAGGCTATTTCTTCTATTCGGCCCCTTCTCTCGGGAAAGGGTGGTGAGCCAGTGATGGAAAAACATGTTTTAATGCCTCACCTTATGATTTTTTCACCTCTTTATTTGCATATTTGGATCTGCCATAAACGCACCCATAGTCTAGGTGCAAGTATACAGAATGCCCAGCCTTGTCAGGGAGTGTCGTGTACCACCGAGGCAGAAGCATCCTCAGCTACATCCCCCACAGGTCTCGGGTGACGGTGGCAGAGACTAAGCCAGGGAAAGGAGGGGTGGCCTTTTCACAGCGCTGGGGTGGCACTCAGGGGGGCTTGTTTCCATTTCTGCTCCACATACACAAATCTTGGTGGTCTTGGCCACATCACTCATCTCTCCAGAAAGACTGGTGTGTCTCAGGGGACTGCTGGTAACAGCCTGAGCCTTATACCCAACTGCAGTAGGAGTAGCAGAAGTCACTGTTTCTTGCTGGAAATAGAGAGAGTCTGAGGTTCTTTTCTTTTTTTTTTTTTTTTTTTAAATTAGGACAGATTTTGGAGCACAAGGTGCAAGAAGGAAGGCAGGTGAGTTTTAAAAGATAGTTGTTGGGCACCACTCCTGTTTTAGGGGGATTTCACAAATGGACAAGAGGTGTCCTTTGGTCTCTCAGAGCCAGAAACGCCAAGGTGGCATCACCTCTTCTTCTCTGCTGCCTCTGCCAGTCCCCAGCTGTGCCAAGAGCACGTTAAGGGCAATGCCAGAGGTCCCTGCTACTGAGGTGCAATTTCTTCCTCCTCCCAAAGAAAGCTGAGGGGGTTTGTGGGTCCCAGCTTTCTCAGCTCATCGTCAATCCAGTGCATTTTCTTCTTCAGAAAGGCTGGGCCTAAAAAGCATACTAATAAAAGACTGCACAGTACATTAAAAAAACAAACAACAAAATAAATAAAACCAGAAAAGAAAGGCTGTAAGCACACAGGGTGAGCACGTCGCCTTCAGTGACAACCTTTAATACCTGTTTGCCTTCACGGAGGAGCTGGAAGGCAGCATGTTGTTAACAAGAATCAGACCCCAAATCTTTCCCATTAAGCAAAGCAAAATATTTTTGTAAACACCAGGGGAAGGTTTCCCAGTGAAATAGACACAGATGTTTTCTTTTTAAATGTAAATCAGTGCGGGAATGGACAGTTTAATTAAAAGCAAAATTATTAGGTAAGTGCTGAGGGAATCTACTTTATTTGCTGGGTACACTCACATATTTTTACTGGTGAGTCAATTGCAATTTTTAATTTCTTTCCTCCTAATATGATCAACTCCAAGACTAGAGACTGTCATGTGGAATATTTGGGGGAGGATTTTTCCATGGATAGCAGGAATGTCTGCTCTGTGTGCAAGTTGTGGGCACTCAGGAAGGCTGCTGTGGTACACCCATTCCAAGCCTTACGCCTCTGCTAATCGTTAGCAAACACTCGGTACAGGCTGCCTCTGTGGCATCACCTGGAGAAAATCCTGTCCCTTGTGACTGGGATTCTGGGTCGCTGCTAGCAACTGAAACACTTGGCCCTATGGATGGCTGGGATGCTAAGGGAAAGGGGATACAATATTAATTGACTTTACGCCCTGCTGCTGCTCTGTCACTAGATTCAGCTCCCTTCAGTACCACCCATCCCTCCACACAGGACCCTTTTCAGAGGCAGATGTTTTGCAGGAGACCCACCTGCCCCTTCCCTCCAGCCTGCACCTCCCTCTTCATCATGACAAATGATACAGACTGGCTCCTAAGAATGTCAGAAAACAGCCAGAGTACTGTACTGGGAGCATGACTGCTTATTCCTTAATGTTCTGGGTAAAGGCCCTTGTCCAGCATTGGAATAGGCTGCCCCGGGAAGTGGTTGAGGCACCATCCCTGGAGGTGTTCAAAAGACGGGTTAACATGGTCCTGAGGAATATGGTTTAGTGATTTTTTATTGCTTATTTCTTATTTATTTTCTTGTCAGGGTTAGGTTGATGGTTGGACTAGATGATCTTTAAGGTCCCTTCCAATCTAGACAATTCTATGATTCTATCTTTCAATGCGTATGGAAAATGCACTGCATTCTTGAGTGGAGCTAGGGACTGATGGCCCTGTCATAGCTGAAGTTCAAAATAAGACCATAAAAACCCAAAGAAAAATTATCCCGTGCACCAGCGAGTGGGACTCAATAAGAACACAGATATTTTTACTCAGTCTGAACATCAGTGGCATCCGCAGTGCAGCTCATGTGATGCAAATGCCTTTTTCATGGGGTAACAATTGGATTTACAGTGCAGATATACAGAGGGACGGGGCTTAATTCCTGCTGTGAAACCAGATGATGCTGATATAACCTCAGTGGCTTTAGTAGATGTACCCCAATACAGACAGGAGCGTGGCAATGAGAAACAAGACAGATGTTGGTAAAATGCTTTAGGTACCACGGGTGGAAGGAAGGTGTGATGAAAGCATCTTCTGATTAGTGCCCCAGGGAAGGCAGAGATCTGGGTCACCTCATCCATGCCCATCGCTACATCTGATCGCATTTCTGAACCTTGCTTCCCCAACAGGAATATTGCTGAAATAAGTAAGTGCCGTGAAAATGATGTGGCCTCTCTGTTTGAGGGGTTAAACACAATTTCCCATCATCGAGCTTTTGCAGTTGGCTCAGGTATTGTTGTCAGGGTCTTGGATCCTTTTCTTCTTATTATTAAAAAAGAAACTTTGAAATATATTTAAAAAAAAAAAAGTGCTTATCAGATAATGAAATTCTAGCTGTGGTCAAGTCTTTCAAACAACCAGGGCCATGAATTAATTGGAAGTAATTATAGTCTTTTCTGAAGTATAATTTTTAGGGTATTTTTTCCCCTGACATTTGCAGTGTGGAAATTAAAAATAAAACGGTGTCAGAATCACGAGATTTCAATCTGTCTTCAAACAATAATGTGGGCTAGTGTCAGAGGTTTGTCCTTGGCTGGAAGGAGGAAAAATTCACTGGAGAACAACCTCCTGGTGAAAATCGCCAACAGCACCTAGTCATGCATTTTCTGTGCTCAGAAATTCCTGGGAGACTCCTGCTTCCCAGAGCTCACTAGAAACCCTCCTACCTCTGCTGCAGTGGGAAAGGGCACATCAGTACCTAGCTCGAGAGCACCGCATTTGTGATGCAGGCTTTGTTAATTATTCCACTGGTAAGGCTGTATTAAGAGACACACTTAGAGAAAGGAAAAAAAAACGCCCATTCTACACAGCAAAGATTAAATGTGGTCCTTATATCCTGCTGAAAATAACCTGAAGTGTAACAAAGTTATTTCTATATTTCCCCCTCCCCAATATTTTCACAATTTTTAAAGACATTTTTCAAATTATCCTCTTTAAAATTTTGCACTGATTTCACTTCATAATTCCTCAGCTTCCCTTGGTGAAACCATCAGCGCTTCCCTTAAACTCCAGCTGACACACTCCCTCTTACCCAAACTGCCATTCCCAAGGGAGGCACAGTCTCTGTCAGCATAAACTCAACATTTTTGGTGGCCAGTGGCATTAGCAGGGCCCCACAGGCAGAGCCCTAGCTGCTACCAGCCAGTGCAGTTCTACTGGTACCAGTGATGCTACTATGCCCACGGACAGATACGCATCTCTAAACACAGCCACTTGGAAGGACATTTTGGCCCATCCTTTTAAATCAGCTGCTCCAGACTCCAAATAATTTCTGTAGGGATGCATAGAGACACACAAGGAATCTTCTTGCACTCCAAACCCTGTGCTTCTGGATCTGAAATTTTAGATTTAACACTCATTTTAAATCCATTCCTGAACACCAGTCAAAGGGAAAGGAGGAAACTGTTTCAGATGAAAGGACCAACATATATATAAAAAAAAAGTCACTTATGGGCAGGCTGTGATTATAGCACTGTGTAAAGTGCTTGTAGAGGATTGTGTGAGGGATGCAAAGTCTGTTGTATTTTTGATGAGGCATTAGGTGAGGTCCCCTATCATTATAGACACTCTGGAGTAATTCACCAGCTGAGTTACAAGCCAAGTTCCCACTGGGCAGTGCCTGTCTGGACCACGCACGTACCCCACCTCGCCACTTGCCTTTATTTATCCCATTCTCCGCACTCCATCTTAAAAAGACCCATTGCGTGGCCTGACTGGCACAGAGCAGCTGTGTTTGATCTCAGACATGGCTTCAGCAGCAAGGGAAGGGACTTTTGTCTGCCCTTCAGCCTCTTGAAAGAGCCATTTCAAAGAAAGGTATCAGGAAAGTAATGTTAATTATTTTATTATGCTGGAGGTTATGATAAGAGAAAAAAAAATGCAGACTGAGGTAAAATTGTGGTCAGGCTCTACAAGACAAACTCAGTGACTTTAAAGTAATAAAACTTTCTGTGGCACTTTGCCGAAGCTGATCTTCCATGCTTCAGGGATAAGTACGGATGTGCTGACAGGAACCTCGTGGCTTCCAACCCACGTGCTGCGAAGAGCCTCATGGGATTTTCTAGAAAGCAACAGCTTTTCCTAAGTTAAACATTTTTATTCCCCCTCCCCAAATGGCCAGAAGACTAGAGGTGTTTCAAAGACAAGCATGCGTGTTTACTTCCATGACTTTACCTCTGTCAACAGAAAATACTTGAAACTGGAAGTAAAGTTTCCAAGAAAGCAGAGATGGGAATTTTCTGTGCTTAGATTAAATTTCCCAGTACCTTCCAGCTATCCTTCTCCTGCCTTCATAGGGCTCTCTCACTCAGCTGGGAGCCTGGAGATCTGAGCCCATGACCTGGCCACCAACGGGCTCGGGGGCTTTGTACATTTAGGTACTGTGGGCCAAGGAGCACATGTGGCACACACAGTGCCTGCCACGACACAGCCTGGAGCTTGGCAGAAGCCTCCTGGGCAGTGACAGAAAACCCTTGTGATGTTTACACTTACTTGACTATGTACTGGAGGTCATCTCCTTTTCCAGCCCAGATCACTGTAAAAGCTAAACCTGGCTGTGATGTCCATCGCTGTTAACGTTGTACTAACATTATTAGCTAAGGTATTGGTGATGGGTTCACACAACAGCCCCATGCCTTGCTGGTTAGCTGCAGTCTGTGACGATGGCTTTAAAAATTGTGCTGATGAGGTCTTGTCTTGAGACCCTGCCGCCCACCCACTTCCATGCTGAGAGAACCAAATAAATATTTACTACTTCTCATAATAACACCCAGCCACACTCATCCTTACCGCTGCAGAGCAGTTCATCTAATTGAAATAAGAATATAAGTAAACTCTGTGTCAAGGCAGTTTATTAGGAAAAGCATTGCTGTGTCAGGAGCTCCCTCACTGTGAGAGATGCTGTGTTGTCTCTCTTAATATTTAATGCCATTTTAATAATATTTCCCAGTTAGGGGTGGAGGCTGGTGCTACAGACTAAAGGCCAAGCCTGCCAAAGTGTGGAGGAGGAACGCTCAGGGACTGGGGTCAGCTCAGCTCCATTGATTTACCCACTTGGAGGCTGGGCAAAGAGCAATCTTGCTCTTCTTTTGAGGCACTCAACCACTCCCGAGTCCTCCTCTCAGCAACTTTATCTCAGATTTGTGGATATTGCCTTTTCTTGCTCAGAAGGACACTTCAAAAGTTTGGGGCCACCTCCTGAGGTGGTGGAGATGAGATGCCCCCACTTTTCCTTTGGCAAACCCATTTCTCATTGCAATGCCGCTTCAGTTGGCTTTATTAGTCAGATAAACCATAAACTACTGAATTTCTCTCAGGTTTGTGATTGCAGCTGCAGCTACAGTGCTGTTACCTGTCTTTGGGAACTCTTGTTTTGGAAACCTCTAAACCTCCAGGTTAAAGTCAGAGGTGTTTTTTCTCAAGGAGTGGGGAGCAGCAGCTTAAGTATCAAAGGTCCCTGCTAGTGAAGTGTCCACCGGCGCTGCCTCCGCGTCACCCTCCAGCCCTCACAGACCTGCCTTGGCCACAAAGCTGCTGCTCCGGCAGTGCCCCAGTCCCTGTGCCATCCCCCAGGACTTCTCCTGGCAGCGATGCCCAGCTCAGGCTCTTCCTTGTTGTGAAAGATTCCTGGCTGAAGAACCAGGGAGTCAGAGCCTTTTGAAGCTGCTGCATAATAAGCTGTATTTTTTTTTTTTTTTCTCCAAACATTACTAGACAGTTCAATAATAATTACATGAACTTTATAATCAGCCAAACCAGCGTAGGCATCCACCTGGCCTACACGTAGCATTTGTGAGTAATTTTACAGAAAGGGCAGATACTTTTGAACTTAGCGCACAGGACTTGTGCACAAACAGCTAGAGGAGGAGGGCCCAATTATAAATAAACCGTCCTTAGTTGTCACTTCGCTGTCTCTGACTTCCCACGCATTCAAATGGTGAGACTGATTCATTTAATCTTACTCTAAAGCAGCAAGCCACAGAGGCAGTTTCCTGACAGTTGCTTAAAAAAGTGTGGCTGAGCTCTCTTAAATTGTCTTCCCTTGTATTATATTTAGACACCGTGATTAGGGTATCATCTGCCACGATATGCTTTGACTTTAAGGCAGAAGTTAAAGCCACCCTCTGAAAGCAAACGGAGACGCTCCAAGGAAGCGGAGGGGCACGAGCGCCGGGGTTTGGCGTTTGGGTGCAGAGCTCTTCAGCGCCGCTTGCGCTGCCGGCTCCCCCGGCGCAGCCAGCCTTAGGAAACCGGAGTTTTCAAATAAGCACAACATTATTTACCATAATGAGACTACTGGGAAGGGTGGAGGCAGTGAAAGACTTAGCGGCTGTTTCCATGCATTTTTGCAATATCAGCTGAGCAATTCTTACAGTCTTCCCATCTCCCTCCCTCCCCTCTTCTCCTCTCCAATCTGGCTTTTCTTGGTGAAAGCTTGGATGCTGGACACTCCTGTCATATAAACAAGGCTTATATATGTTTATGTCGCTGCAAAGCTGGTTATAATGACTACACATCATGCATTTTACTCTAATTAAATCGGTGGAGGTTTCAACACAGATACAAACTCGATGTGCAGCTCTGCCCTTGACAATTACATACCGAAGAGAATACCTGAAAGCTCTTGTTTTGCTAAATATGCCATTTAATATTTTGTAATGCTTAGGTAAAGGCAGTTGGTGAACATGAAGTCTTCCGCATTTCTATATTATTATGGAGGAGGTTATTAGAGTTACGCTGAAAGAGGTTTCCTCATGACGTGACTTGCTTTGCCAGAGCACTTGTCAGATACCAAGCTGCAGGGTCCAGTCCTGCTGACCACCAGCTGTGATGGGAAGACCCCCAAACTCCAGTAGACTCTCAGCCACTGATCTGGCTGCAGGAGCTCTACAGCAGGGTAGCAAACATGATAAAAGGCTGGCAGGCAGGACAAGGTGAAAGACAGTCCGGGCTCTAAGGTACATGGGGAGACTGGGAGGGTTCAGTGTAGAGGGGGAACAGTAGGGAGCAGATGCCGTACCTCCAACACGAATTTGTTAACCTGGAATAAATACTGGTGTGGAATTTAGTGCTCTGAGTTGAAAGGTGAGTTTCTCCCATGTGCCAAATTCTGTTTTTTTAGTTTGGTGTAGGATGTCTGTCTTCCTCCTCTAGCTGATCTACAGAGATCTGTAAATCTGTTATTGCTTCCAGATACCTTTCTAAAAACTTTGGTTTTTGTTTAGTATGTAGTAAACTTGAGGTCCTCCATCCAGATCTTAATGTTGGTCTAAACATGATTGGATTACCATCCTTTTAAGCTCTGCTGAATTCCTTTTCTTTTAGATAAAAATGTCATGCTAGAAGCTTTCCACCATCCCCATGTCTCTAGAGAGAATCTTGGAGACTTGAAGGTGACTTTTCTGGGAAATGGTCTCAATATCATTCCAAAAAAACTTCATAATTTGGAGCCTGCTCCCCAACCTCCAGCAGAGATCAAAGGGATCCCAGAAAAAAATTAAGCACCATGCATTCCTAGGAGCTGAGCCTTTAGCTGTAATGAATCAATCAACTACCCTTTTATCAGCCAGATATAAATTGACTTGGGGCACTTTGGAGCCTAAGGCTAGTATAAGGCTCCTGGTTTAGGTTTTATTTCTATTAAAAAGTCTGACTCCAGAGGAAGACCTTTGTTTTCAAATGGTGTTTTTTTTCCATCTTCTTGTTATTTTCACCTTCAAGCTTGCTTGGCCAGTTGGGTATGAAAAGCTTGTTCTTGCTTCCTAGCAGCAAGATTATCTGTTGATGGTATTTATGGGGTGTTAATTACTATCTGTCATTGGTATTTATGAGGTTCCAATTGCTACAGTACCTAGGCACCAGGTACAATATTGAGATAAGCATAAATGTTATTGAATGTGGACTCTGCTCTTCCCATCCTAGCGCTTGGCCCCTTTGACAGGAATATCTTTCTTTGTCCTCTCCCTCCCACTCCTTTTCATATTTGTGAGGCATCTGAGAAAAAAAGTGAGTTTTGTGCTCTGCTGTGAAACAACCCTGGCTTGTGAGCTCACCCGGCAGGTACCCGCTGCCCGTGGCTCCATCTTGGAGTACACCATGCTTCTGGCTCTCACCGCTGGTGGGCAACCCAAGGTACCAGAGCTGTGACCAGTGGCACCAGGAGCAGAGCCCACAGCAGACTGTACCTGCTTTGCCTGTAGCCTGCATGACAGCTGCTGCTGAATTGTTTTCCCTAGGATGTTTTCCAAAACCCAGCAAACTGTGGCAACTGGGAGAGCTGAAATCAAACCAGGTGCTGCTTCCCAGCCTGGGCACAGTCACAGAAGATGTCCTGGTCAGAGAGCATGGAAGGCTTTGAACTCTTTGGACCAGGAGCTGCCTAGAAGTGAGCAGAGAGCCGCTGGAGCCTGGCTGGCATTAATGTGAAGCATTTCTTCTAGCTACTGGTACTAAAGATACAGTTTGCTGCTCAGGCAAACTAGAGCCTTTGACCAACTTCACCAGCTGCGACAAGAAACTGAGTCTCAGCCTGATTCTGAGAAAAACACATGCCTAGGACTCTCTACCACTACAGAGAAATTAAAATGAACCCACAAGAAAGTAGAGATGAGATGAAAAAAATGCAGGTCACTGTGGCAGCTACTTCCTAAGTGGGACAGGCATAAACTTCTTTAATGTGGATATAGAGGGGACATATGTTGTTTCTATTATTACCTGTTTATGGGAGGGTAGAGGGAAATGTGCTCAAAATCTTGAGAAAGAAGTGTTCCAAACACTTTTTTAAAACATCTGAAATGAAAAAAAAAAAAAGGTAGGAAATTTAAATTAAGTATCTGCAAAGATTTTTTTTCCCTGCTTTTTGATCAGCTCTGATGGTTCTAATTGCTGTGCAAGGAGAAAGCTGGAAATTACTTCAAAATGCAGAAGAAAGGGATTGCACCCTTGGTAAACCCTGCCTGTGGGACAGCAACCCCAGGACACGCTGGAAATGCATAAATGAGGAAGGTGCCTGAAACTGAGATTTATCTCCTGCTTACCCTTACAGCTATTTCCGTACCCTCAAATTTTCTGGAATGAAAAGTTGTAAGGATCAGTAATTAGGCTAAGGCTTTTCCTTTATGTATCACCGCTCACTCAAGACTTTCAGCCCATTACACAAACAGCAGTGACGTGCTTGGCAGGAGCCCTTTGAAGCAGCTAGTGCCATTGCTGCCAGCTTGGTTTCCCCAGCAGAAAAGCAGCGGCGGTGGGAGGCGAAGGGACAGAACCTGCGACGCCGGGGTGCCCTCACCTTCCTCACCCTCGCGAGGCGCTCATGCCTCTCTGGCTTTGCCCCTGCGTTGTGTTTCTGGCCTTACAATCCATCTCAGGGCAGGATGTGGTGCACCAGGTGGTGCCCAGCACCCAGTGCCCAGCAGCCAGTGCCAAATGAGCCGTCGATCCTGCCCCTTGATTGCCATCCGTGACGCCAGTAGGTTTGCAGAGAACAAGCAGGGCTGGAGTCAGGTTACACTGACTCCAAAGGACCAGGGCAGCAGCTTCCCAGGGAAAATACGTGCCTGCGTAAATAAAGAGGGAAATAATTATAAATGACTAATCCACCGAGCAGAAGTGAAAACGGAAAGCAGAAGCAGGGCTGAAAGACGGCAGGAAAAGGAAAAGCACCTGAGATTTTTTTTTGTTGATGCAGAGGTTTGCATTCTGCATCTAAAGAAATAGGGGAAGGAATTTAAATACGTATTTAGGAAAAAAAAAATGTCAAATGGAGCTTTTTGTGAGGAAGCCACTGAAGAGACAGAATTATAAAGGCACTCATCCAAATATCAACCTTTGTTACTTCAGTGGTTAAAAAACCAGTAATTCATTTAGTACAGAGTGAAAGTAAGATTTTGGGAAAGTACCTGAGGACAGTGAGAATTGCTTACCCTGTTATTTTTGCTCCAGTCATTGGGCAGTATAAGTGAGGTAGTTATTAGAAGTGTTATTTATTCCAAGAAACATTACATTCCTTTCTTCTCACCACTGCCTTGCTTATAGTCAGGTGTATTTATTGAAATGTGCTCAAAGCCCTGAGCTGCACTACCACCAGTCTCCCAGAACTGTGGGCTCAGCCAGCCAGCAGAAGGATAAAGGACCCCTACCCCGTGGGATACCCTTTTTCCCCATAGAATAATAGAATAGTTTGGGTTGGAAGGGACCTTTAAAGGTCACCTACTCCAACCCTCCTGCAATAAGCAGGGACATCTTCAACTAGATCAGGTTGCTCAGAGCCCCGTCCAACCTGACCTTGAATGTTTCCAGGGATGGGGCATCTGCCACGTCTCTGGGCAAACTGTTGCAGCTGTTAAAAATTCCTCGTTGTAAAAACTTTCTTCCATATATATAGTCTGAATTTACCCTCCTTTAGGGTCTGAATTTATCCCTTGTCCTATCACAACAGGCCCTACTAAAAACTCTATCCCCATCTTTCTTATAGGCCCCCATGAAGTATTGAAAGGTTGCAATAAGGTCTCCCTGGAGTCTTCTCTTCTCTAGGCTGAACAACCAGAACTCTCTTAGCCTGTCCTCACAGGAGAAGTGCTCCTCTAATCATCTTTGTGACCCTCCTCTGGACTCACTCCAACAGGTCCATGTCTTCCTGTGCTGAGGACTCCAAAGCTGGACACAGTAACTCCAGGTGGGGTCTCACCAGAGCAGAGTAGAAGGGCAGAATCACCTCCCTCAACCTGCTGGCCATGCTTCTTCTGATGCAGCCCAGGATATGGTTGCCTTCCTGGGCTGTGAGCACACATTGCCATCTCTTCATTCTACCCTGTTTAACAGCAAAGCTGGTGGTGGGTGAAACTGAGGCAAGTAGGAAATGGCTTGTCAGGGAAGCAGGACTCCGTTACAGAGCTCCTGGACTGAGATCCCAGCCTTTAACTTTCTTCCAAAAGGCTAGACAGAAAACAAGCCTAAATATGCTTTCTTTGCTCAACATCACAAGGTACCTTCTGTACTCTGCTCTCTTATGTTTCTGGATAAAAGAAAATTCAGCAGGCAATTTATCACCAAATTAAAGTCACTGCTATCAAAATCACTCTGGATCCAAAAGAGCTGAATAAATTTGATCTTACTTGTAGAAACGTATTCTGGGCAATGATAAAGAGCCTAGACCAGCTGCTTCTCGCTTAGCTCTTATGTAGGCAACACCTGCACAGATTTCAGACACGGACCAGCAGAGTGAAGGCTGGCTGGGGGAATTGCAGTGTCATGAGCTGAGCTGGAGATGGAAGGGCTGGTGCTTGGAGATCTCGCTATTTTCCTCGGCCTGGGACACTCCCGAGACCCCAGAGACAAGGCAGTCAGGCACGTGCTGCCTTTTTTTCATCCCGGTTTGGAGATAATGGGAGTGACACTGTAGGGAGAAAATTCAGGCAATGTGATTTACAAAAAAAGAAATAAAGAAAAAGTCCCCCCTATGATTTTGTGGCTCTTTGAGCACGCTGGGTGGTGGGGCTGGAAGTAGGAGAACACTGGCACAGAATTTATTCGTTTAGAAAACTAAAATGACTAGCATATTTTGACACTCTATCATTGTAACTAACATTTATTGAGAGAGGGTCTTTGGCCAGTGCTCTTTCTAAGGAGGATTTTCTTGTCCTTATCTTGCTCTGCCTATCAGGCACACGGGGGCTGTGCTGTTTCACCCTCCTTCCCCTTGTTTATATTCCCCATCCCCACATAACCCACAGGCAGAACTGTACAGCATTACTCCCCTCCCCCAAACTTTCCCTCTTTCAATTGGTGTCACCACAAAGGAATAGATTATTACTGACGCTGATCCCAATTTAATCCTTTCAATAATCTGATTTTTCCAAGCCTATTTATATCCTTGAAATGACAGCGGGGTTTAAAGTGATACAAATACCTGAGCCTAAGCACTGGTACTATCTAGTTTTGACCCTCCAGAATAAAGTGTAACCCCCAAAATTATGTGATAAATCCCTTCCGAAGTGTTCGTGGTGCAAGACTGGTAATTGGTCCCTCTTTTTGATGAGTAATACTTTTCATGTTACAGGTTTACTCTGTGTTACACTGGTAAAAAGCTGAGGTCCTGAAATAAGTTTTAAAGCTCATATAAATGTAGAATTTCTTTTCCCTTTGTGGATTTTTAATAACCTTCTGGTGTCTGGAAATGATCAAGAAGTAAAGCTTTCATAGCAACGTAAGAAGTATAAACCCATTCTAGTTTGTTATTTCATCCAGCAACTTGAGAACTTTTTTTATTTTCCTGGGCTTTAAGGTGATCAGCCAATGTTTTCTCCCATCCCCAATCTCCTTAAGAAGCTTATTAATGTTTTACATTCAAAATAAAGACAAACCAATCTGAAAACAAAGCCATCTTTAGGGCTGCGTATTCTAAATGTTCTTATTGGACTATTTCCACTATTTGTAACCAATTCATTTTAATATTGCTCCTGCTTCTTACTAGATCTGCAGAACTTCAGTTCACACGTAGCCAAGGAGTAGTTTAACCAGCAGTCAGCAGGTTTTTGTTCTTTTTTTTCCCCTTACTTTTATAATTCAGCACAGTGACTTGTTTATATAACCAAATCCTTTTGTTTCTCCAAAAGGGACTTGGATATTCCACTGAGAGACGACACCCATGGTAGGTGATGGTCTGGTTTTTCCAAAGCAAAGACCTCAGTTTTCAGCAGAATTTACATTCCAGTAATAAATATTTAAAGAAATTATAACGGAACTGAAGCAAAGAATGTCCCTCTGAAACACACACATAGACGCACACACACACAAGCGTATACACACACACACACAGAGTCCATTAGTCTGGGGTCGCTTTGGTGCAGATGGTGCCTCTGTTCAAAGCCTGAAATATTTCACTCTTTTCCTTTAGAAAACTTGGCCACTTTGGATTTTTAATATCCCATAAAAAACTTATAAAATGCTATTCCTTACTGTCCATGTAGCAGATCACTCAAACATCTATGTCAAAGGCATTTTCTGCAGCAGGATCTCTTTCTGCCCTAAATAAGTGTAAGACAGAATACAAATTGCTGATTTCTTGCTGTCCTTTGTCAGGTATGAGCTTCAAGATTTTCGATCATTCATTTTTATTTTTTTTTTCTACAACAGGCTAAAATAAATGACACCAGTATGGCAGTTTTGGAACACACCAGAGCTACACAACTACCATTTGGCTTCAAGTGTGTAGGTTATTATTAAGCAAACGAGATACTGATGTACTTTTCCATTTACAAAGCTTGTATTTGCCCCTGTGGGCATAACACCAGGTGATGTGTTAATTAATGATGGTGAAGATCATATGTATGACATAAACAAAAGAGCTGCTCTTTAAAAATAACAAAAAAGGAAATATTCCCACTCCCTTGAGGAAGAAGAATGAACTGATTCCAAAAAGCAGAATCATGAAAACCAAAAGGGAAAACAGGGAAGAATGCGGCATAAATATTGGAGTTACCGGCAAATGTCTGCCTCTGCAAGCAAGACAGTATTTATTCTGTACAGTATGTTGTATCCTGCACAGCACTTCGCATTACTCATAGGATAACCTGCCTGACTTCACATTAGCATCGAACCATGCCCACATTAACAGCATTGTGCCTGTGGCTGAGTGTAGTGCTCATTGAGTGCTGTCTGCTGAGGAGGAGTCAGAGCCTGCTGTCCCTTCTCGTGCTGTGGACCCCCTTATTTCATGAGCAGCTTCACCATGACGAGCCTGATACCTGTGGAGGAGTTGCCTTTGCAGAACTGACCCACTGAGACGACACAGCGTGCTGGGGTCTGACATGTCCCTCTTCACATTGGCAGGTGAAAACGCTGTGGTCAGTACTCACCTTCACCCACTGTGTTATCCACATCTGCAGCGATCATGTGATGGTAACAACACTGATGTGTACTTATCAGGGGAAGAGTATTATCTCTGACTTTCAAAGCTTGAAACACATAGGATGGGTGGGATCTGCAGAAGGACCTGTGTCTCACAAGCTCACCACAATGCAAGTGAAAGGGATGAAGAAATGAGTGCTGAGGGAGAATCAGTTTTGGAAAGGGGCCCTAAGACGAGAAGGTGGGAGGGAGAAGGCTACATGTTATTTTTTCATTCATTGCTGTGTCCAAGGCTAAGCAAGACATCTCCATTTCTGCCGTATCTCTGACTTTTCACCTTGAGAATCTGGTCATTCTTAGCTCAGTAGGTATAATTTGCTGCCTGATGGGAACATACCCATCTTTCATGTTGATCCTGGCTTAAACTCAGCAGAAGCAGAAATAAGAGCGGAAAATAATCTAGCTGTCCACTACAGACAATAACACTGAACTAGTTTAGGAGAAATGGAAGGTGAGCACAGGTATGTGGGAGGTCTCCAGCTACTCAAGGTAGTCCACAGCCAAACAGCAAAAGGGTGGGTGTGCATCTGTGAACATGTAAGCATGGACATGCATGTACCAGCAGAGAGTACTTACATACTCATCAACCCTCCTTGCTGTGTTCAGCTTTCTGCAGGCATCAGCACAAGAACACAGCCCTGCGAAAGGTTTACCTTCATCTCTAGAGAGCTTTGGGATGGATCTTCCTGCTAGAGAAGGGAAGGAGAAAGACCTCCTGCAAGAAAGCTGAGATCCCTCCAGTGTAGGGGCAGGGCAGGAGAAGTTCCCCCTGGCAGAGGAGCAGGAGTAAAGGGAGGCAGGAGGGCCTCCCATTCCTGCAGCTGGCTCTTCCCGTGCCAGCCCTGCTCCATCTGCTGGCAAGAACAATGTGGAGCCTCCAACGTTTTCCCACTGGGATCCAGTTCCTCCTGTGACTTTCCCAGCCCAGACACCTACCTCCATGGGCTCATTTCATCTGCCACAATGGCCAAGGGTAGGAAGAGCAGAGCCTTCCCCAGGCACAGGAGGGAGAACAACCCTTTCTCTTGGGTCACAGGATGAGGAACTGCCCTCCCATAAGCTTCTGTCTACTTTTACTTCTAACAAATCAAGGCTACAGAGGAGCAAATAAAGTATTGTGCACACCGCATATTCACAGGTTGGGAACCTGATTTCGCCGCTCACTTGTGGGCAGTCAAGCTCCAGTGGAAATGCCCCGCAAATCCCCTCAGGCTGCCTGGCAGAATGGGATACTGCTGGGGATGGGGTGAGATGGCAGCATCAGCTCCTCCCTTCTGCTGTTGGGAAATCATCTGCACCTGGATTTTACTTCTCTTTTCCATATGGGAAAAGAATCGTGTTTATCCTCCTGGGTTCCTTGCAGATGGCGTCTCTTTCAGCTCCGCGTTAGAGGCGGTCAGGTGAATGGGTGGGCTGAGGCTCCCCACGTCAGCCGTTCCCTCGGGGAGGGAAGAAGGGCAGCAAGTGTCAGACCAATATTTACAGAAAGTTTAGTCTCCAGTGGATTTCCCTACTCCAACAAAACAATAGGAGGGTCTGGTGCTATATCATCCGTGCTTCCTCTTTATTCTTATTTTATCTGTGGATTCTTGCAAATAATAGGTGACTGAGACCATTATTGTTCTGGGAAATAGGAAGATGAAAACACTAGACAGACCTTAGCAATTTCAATGGACTTATTCATGGTGTATTTAGTTATGCAAGTCTTCGCAGAGTCAGGAACTAACAAAATACCTGTTGGAGTAAGTAATAATCCTGTGTGTTCACAAAAGCAGTTCTCTTATGGCTTATTTTTAATAAGAGACATTGCCTCAGTCAACCAAATGCTACAGAGTTCAGAACAAAAAAAGAAAACAAACATAGCTCCACTCTTAATGCCATAAGATCTTGAGAAGGAATCCGTTCCAGCTCTTCTATGTCTCTGCTTTAATACAGGCATTCTTGATGTAAATTGCATGCCGGTGATTAATAGATCTTCCATCAATTGAGGTTGAACTGAAGTTGAACTGAAGTCAAAAGAACATACTCTTTCTTTTTGCCTTTTTTTTTTTTTTCTTTTCTAAACCTGCATTAAAAAAGATTATTCAGAAATCTTGGAATGAAAAGTGCTAGGTCAAAACTCACATTTTTCTAGCAAGTCTATGAAAACTTACTTTTAAAAGTCACATACTGTAGAATCTCAATTATCCTGGAAGGCTTATCTGGGTTATGGCTTAAGTATGCTATTCATGTGCTGCCAGCTTGTTCTAGAAGCACGAGATGAGCTGTAGTGCCTTGCAAAGCAGCTAAACCCTTCTCTGGGCCAGACGGAGTTGAGAAGCAGCTCAATAGTTTGATGTGAGCGAAGAACTGCCCACTGGTCCCGTGTGGAGCTGGGCTTTGTCTCAGCACTACAAGCCCCGGAGCAGTGTGGGTCCTCAGGCAGTTCTGGCAGGACTCTGTGTCTGCCTCCACATCACGTCACAAGCTCTGGGAGATCTTCTTCAGTTAGGAGCGTTGCCATGTGGCTTCACAGAGCTGGCTGTGGCACGGTGCTAAGAAGTCTTCAAGGGTACCACCCGTCTGTGCACTAAAACTTCACGCATCACTCATGTATTATTGTTTTCCATTACCTAGGACCTTTCCTTCTCCTCCTCTTCACCTCAGGTAAAAGGGGAATTGTTTGTATATCCATGGGGTTAATACCTACTGGGATCTTGGAAGAACTTCTCTGGCTTGTTGTACATTAGAATTGTTCACATTTTTGATGCATATGCAATTAATAAAATTTGGGCAAAACTTTAAAGCTTTGACTATACTCTGGACAGATTCTGAATTTTATGTTCTCCATGAAGTATCATTAAAACTTGCTACCCACAAGGACTAATTAATAGGAGGAGATTTTATTCTGAAAGGGGAGCTTTCTCTCCTCTGCACAGCCTTCCCCTCTGCGTTAGATAAACAAACATTCCCAGTTAGGCAAATTGGGCCATGGTCCCAAAGGTTTCTTTTGTGGGTCTCACAGCATTTAGTGCTCCTAGTGATCTCCTAAATTCAGTACAGCAGCAATTGTGTGAGAAACTTTACCTCTAGTTTTCAAAGGAAATGCCCAGCTTTCGGGAAGAGATGTCTAAATAAAGGCTAAAACACAAGGTAAAACCAGAACATGCAGTTTAGGCTCATCTTGCACAAGTCCAACAATTCTGGCTAAGGTAATTTGTGAACTGAAAGCTGGAATGGTGCAAAAGAATTCAGAATTAAGCAGTTGTAGTGTGAAATACATGTCCAGCACAGGGGAGGGGAGTTATGCAAGTGAAGCTACTCTGCAGCAACTCCCATTGTGGATAAGCCCTTAATTACTTCTAAAATCTCACCATTACTAAGCCATGCTTATAATTTCTAGAGGCCTTGAGTTTCTGGAACAACTGGAGTATGAGATTCAATTGCATTCACTTCAGTGGATGATACAGTTAAGTATGGGCACGTTTGTAGGCTTGAGGCCAGTCATTAACTAATTAGTGTATGGGAACATTTAATTTTTTCCCATCTGATTTTGCAAAGTTATTTGGCAATACTTGTTTATAAGTCCTTTTTTCTTTTCCTCTTTTTTCCCCTCTCCCTTCCCAGCAAACCAAACCCCCACCAGAGTCAGAAAGAGCATTGCAAGTACTTCCCGTTCTCCCCTTTCTGTAGGCAAAACTATTTGCTGAGTTTTGCTTTTTTATGGAGAAATATATATATAGCTTTAAAAAAAAAAAAAAGAAAAATGAATAGGTTTCAGAGTGTTTGTTTCCTTTGCAGCCATGCAAAGCTTCCCTTCCCAGCAAAGGCATGCCAACGGGAGCGGTGGGGATGGGTGTGGGGTGCGCCGCGCCGGAGGAACTACAACCCCCAGCGTGCATAGCGCGGGGCAGCCGAGGAGAAGAGGGTCAGAAAGCGCGGGGCCTTCTGGGAGTTGTAGTCCCGAGGGCCCTTCCCAAGGGCAGCTCTCCAAGCACCTGTCTGGTTTCGTGGGAGGCAGCGATGACTCTGCTCCCCACCGCTCCCCTGGGGCTGTTGCAGTGCCGGCAGTCCGGCTGGGAACCGGTGGAGGAGGCACGGGAGAAATTGAAAGGTAAGGACCTCCTTGTATCCGCTGTGGAGTTGGCGGAGGATGGGGGGGCTGTAATTCCCGTTGCCCCCCTACACCCCAATCCTCCTTGCCCCCGGGCTTTTGGCTGGGAGGTTTTGCCTTGTCGCATCGTTGGGCAAGTCGTCTGGATTTGGGTTGGCTCACGCAAATGTCTGCAGCATTAGCACGTGGGACTGTAGGGATGTCATTCTCCCTTGCAGCTGTGGTTAGAAGTGTGGCTGTTGGCTCCTTTATGTAAAGGTTAATGGGAATAAATAATCATTCCATCACAGAAGAAGGTGGGGCAGGGAATCTCACTTCCTACAGGGGCTGGAAGTCTTTCTCTAGTGAATAAGGGTCTTGTAACATCCATCTTCTTGCTGAATTTAAGCTTGCTTTTAAATTTTTATTTTATTTTTTTCCCTTTCAAGTTGACTTTCAAGGTCTTAGTAGAGAGAAATAGGCAAATTAATTTTGCCTAGGTGGCTGCAACAGGCTTTGCCTGCGTACATTTCCTTGTTCCAGTGTTTCTGCTGTTTGCTGAGCTGGAGGCACCTGAAAGTCTCAGGCTGTGCAGGTCACTGAAGTGAAAATGCTTGGGAATGCTTCAGTTTCATCTTGTGCTGCCTAATAAAACAGAGCAGCAGTCAGGATAGCGCAGGGAGGAGAAACGGCTTTGTGTGCTTCATGGGTCAGGTAAAACGCTCCGGAACGTTTTGGCTGTGGTCCTCTGACAAGTTGGTGTTTGGGAAACTATTGCAGCCTCGCTGTTCGTCCTTATGCCTGAGTGTAAATTTGCCAGAGGGTTTTGGGAAATACTTTGCATGGGGATGCTCTGCAGATCTTCCAGGGCTGAATGTACATCAGATGGTGGTCCCCAAGGCATAGGGACTGGGTTCAACGACACAGTTATACCTTGATGGTCCTTTCCTACAAATAGTTTACTAATTGTGCTAAAGACTGCAGATTTGCTGTATGCGCTACTTACAGCCAGTGAGGCTGGTTCTCAGCTACTGCTTCTGGGGTGGGACAGCAAGCAGTGGGCATAATGAAGAATGTAGGAGCAGAGTAGAAGGTTTTAGCTAAGGCTACCTATGTAAGATCCTATTTAAATGAAAAAAAAAGAAAATGGAAGAAAAGCCGGGAGTTAGTCTTATTAAAGGTCTCACCCAAGAGAATCTGGGAAAGACACTTCTCAGGTCTGCTGGGAATTGCATTGCCCTTTTAATGGTAATAAAGTAGCTTTGCCGTTAATCTCTGCACAGGCTGCCAAATGCTGAGCAGGTCTGGACAATGAGGCAATTCCCTTCCTGTTCAGAGATTCTGGGTCAACATGGAGGTACGGCTTTTGGGTGTGTTGGGTTTGTGCACCATGAGCACCAGGTCTGCCGTTGTATAGAAAAGTGGAAAGCAGAAAGCTAATGAGCAGGTGTCCTTCACTAACCAAACATGCAGAGATGCTAAACACAGTTCCCTCGAATGATTACCCACAAGGAGGGGAAATATATCTAAAATGAGGATGCTATAGCTAATGTTAGAGGTGTTGGTAAGAAGCGCTAAACTTTCTGTGAACTAATACATAGCCTTAAAAAAAAAAACAGCTGCTGGAGCGGGGAGGTCTCCTGGGCTGCTTTTCATGTTTTTTCATATGTCTCAGACTTCTGGCATATCTGATGTTCTCCCTGTTTACAGTATTAGGAGACAGTACTAATATGCAGGTAATAATAGAAAATAATTTATGGGGGAAGTGGTACTGAATCTGTAGGGTAAACATTCCCTACACATTCAAGAAGCTTTCCCAAATGTGAGCAACACTAATACCAAAACCAGGGGACCATATCTGCATGCAGCCTTGCTGCGTTCTGGGTGTTTCCTTGTATGCTGATACCACATACACCAGCTTAACACAGGTGATGAAAGCCACTGCAGGACTTGTAGCTTTGTCTCCAGAGCAGCAGCATGACTAGGGATGCCACTGCATCCCTGGGGCAGGGCAGGTGCCTGAGAAGGAGGATGATGGTGGTGGGACCTCCTGTTGCTCCAAGCCTCTTGTGGGCAACAGGAGCAGTGTTTGCCTCTCCCCACTGCCTCCTGGAGGTGAGGACTGTGCCAGCAAAATGCATGGACCTTCCTATTCCACCTTCCCCCAGGGCCTCAAGTTGTGCTATGGCCTCAAGTTGCGCCGGGGAGGTTCAGATTGGATATGAGGAAAAATTTTTACACTGAAAGGGTTATTAAGCATTGGAATGGGCTTCTCAGGGAAGTGGTTGAGGCACCATCCGGAGGTATTCAAAAGACGGGTTGACATAGTGTTTAGTGACATGGTTTAGTGATGCTTTTGGGTTTTTTTTATCAGTGTTAGGTTGATGGTTGGACAGGATAATCTTAAAGGTCCCTTCCGACCTAGACAATTCTATGATTCCATCATCTGCCAGTTAGGCAGCAGTGTCAAAAACAAGCATGGATTTTCCTGTTTACCCAACGCCAGGGATTTTCCTGTTTACCCAACGCCAGCGTACCTCCCGAAAAGCAATTGCATCAGGTTTGTTTTCCTTTCCTCGTACATATCAGAAGTCAAACAGCGTGGTGTGGCTAATGGGGTTATATTGACCCACCTCTGCTGTTGCTATTAATATCTGAAGAAATTCCCAAATGCCACAGCACCAGTGACAGTACAGTTGCCCGCCTGTCTTTCTTTTGCCAGACAGAGTGGGATCTTTATGTTGGCAACTCCAGTAACTGCTAGTCCAAATTTTGGTCCTTGCTAGCATTAAGCAGCTAGGGACTAGATTCTATATAGAAGAGAATATATAGAGAATATCAATTTTTGCAGTGAATAGCAAGTTGATTTGCAATCAACTTTTGATTTGAACAGTATCCAAATAGACAATTCTTTTTTTAAAAAAAAAACGGAGGTGGAAAGGATTTTGGAGGGGTCATATCTTTTTCTTGCTGACCATAGAAACATAACCCACCATTTAAAAAAAAGTACATTCAGAATCCAACTCCAGTGCACAGGCTACTAAATTTCAATTGCTGTTTTTATGTCATTATTGCAATTGCAGTAACTCTGTAAAAGACAAGACAAAAGATTGCTCTTTCCACTTTGAGATCTTTCCATCCTCCACTTTTACAGCAAAGGTTACCCTGAGCAATGTGTACATCTGTCTCTTCTAAGTGTAGAAACACATATTATTCATACCTTGTCAATGTATATGCTGGAAAACAGAAGCTGAATTTATAGCTATATTTCCTCTCTGCCGGGGCTTTTAGAGTTGAGTGTTTCAGTGTTTCCATTATAAACCCCTATTTTCTGAGGTTTATAACAGTCTTGAAGAGTGTAGCGGTCTTGAACCATAATAAGAAGCATGTAATGTTGCATTTACAATACAGCTGTAACTGCACATTAAGGAGTGTAATCTTCTCAGTGTACCCACAATGCTCCAATAAGGTTAATTGGAGTTACATACACTAAGAGAAAACCAACATTTTACCCTTGGAGTTGGTGGTCTCCATCCAGAGACCTGAGAGCATCACACAGGGACAGAGCGCACCTACCTGCATCAGACTTAGAAAAACACTGTTTTTTGCTACACTATTAAAATACCCGTGTGCATCTTCAAAGACCCCATTCAGAAGCCACTTCCCTCATTTGATGCCTCACTGCTTTACAGACTTGGCCAAAGGAAACCAAGGTAAAGGTGACTGAAGAAACAATTATCAAATGTATGGTGAGGCTTTTGTCCTGTGCGACATCTCTGCTGTTTCTGCTCTCGGATTCTAGTCTTGCATAAATACATGCCCCATCTGAAACCCATCTTGTCCATTTCCAGTGAGCTTACTCCACCTGGGATCTTGTATTCATGTGTCATGGTGCTTACAAAGATAAGGTAAATGAACTACAGTTCGTCATAACGTCCCACTGTCCCTGGGCTGTCTGAAGCAGCCCCAGCTCCTTTGCCACGCTCCTGGGTAGTTGCTGGTTTCTCCAGTCAGCCTCAACTGCCGCAGACAGAGCAGGGGCTCTTCAGGAGAAAGTACCCCATGCATTGAGGTACCTGTCTGTTCTGAGACACAGGACTAACTTTTCTTCTAATACAAGGGAAAATTGCACTTTTAGAAGACCCTAGTGTCTGAATTTGTGAAAATATTTACTTTATATTCAGCCAGACTCTGTGGGATTCGAGGTTAGTGTTTTCGAGCCTTGCCAGATGCAGGGATGAGGAGGAACAAGGCCTGGGCGTTTGACGCAGGCTGGCCAACAGGATTATTTCATACCATGAACGTCACATATAAATTAGAAAAGTTTGCTGCGTAGCTCTCTCTCCCTTGATGACGGTGGGTCCAGACAACTCCTTGCCCCGGTGCCAGACCCCTGAGGCTTTCCCTTCCACCTGAAGCCATTGCACTCGCAGTGTCCGCCATTTGCTGACACTGCTGGGAGTACACAGCTTCCTGCTGATAGAATTGGCTGAGTATAATTCCTGTATATCTCATATCAGTATCAGGATTAATACTGGTTCTTTAGTATTATTGTTAACTATTTAGTCTTAGTCTATTAAATCTATTTATATTTCTAACCTTGTGTTTCTTTGTGTTCCCCGACTCCCCTTTCGGGATGGGGAGGGGTCATCGGGTTGTAGAATAATTGTCTAAACAACAATAGATTGTTATGGGTTTTCTCAAACCAAAACAATGTCCCACCAGTCTGGCTCTCTAAGCTGCATCTGTTCCAATGCACCTAGTTTAAATTTTTGTTGATGGCTGTAGGACTCTGTGCTGCGCCAGAGATCCCATCGTGCCAGTTCGGTTGCTGTGTGAGTGTAACCGTCAGAGTTGGGCGAGGGGGAAGTCTCTGCAGGTAGTGGTGTTCTGAGTTAAAATGCACACTTTAAAATGGATGGTGAGGAGGAGAGCTGAAGTTAAAAGTGGAAGTTGCCAGAGCTACTGGCCATGCTCATGCTAGACCTGATACATCATTGCAATTGCTCACTTGAGCTTGTTGGACTTAACTGGCTGAAGGTAAAGAAAGCAGCAGCATGTTCAGAGTAGAAGGAAGTTTCTAAGAATTGCTTAACAAAACCCACCGAGACTCTTGGACCTTGAAGACTTTGTTAGGCTCTGTGGTGAGTACAAGGTGGTCCTCTCAGATTGTCACAGAGCAAAGATAAAATATCACAGCTGAAAGTTTTCGTCCATGGATTTCTTTTTTTTTTTTTTTTTGGTATTTCAGTGAAACTAGAAGGATACATATTTTGGTTTTGTACTAGGTCACCTGCCGTCTAAGGTTGTGCCTATCTGCCACTTGGTAGAGGTAGCAGAAGGTAGCAAGGAGGTAGGAGGCTGGATTCACTGTGAACCTTAGGTTCAGATCCCATCTACAGTCTGAGACAGCAAGTTAACATAAGTGTCAGCAGGGCTGAAATCTTGTTGAGACTAAGTTCTTTTTGCTGGTTCAACTCATATGTCACATTATTTAGTCTTCCACTTAACCTCTCTTCCCATGGCTAACAGGTCAGCTTATTGGGTTCATGCCCTTTTGCAAGTATTGCTAACCTCAAGCATTCAGAAATCACAAATTTACTCTTAGATTCATGAGACTGCAGGAAAAACATGCAATTTTTTTTTTAACTGAGCAATTAAAATAGTTTAATTAGTATCTTAGCCCTGATTCTTTGAGTTTTACAGCTTTGGAACATATTTTTCGTTGCTTCAAGGGCTTGACCGTCTTTGCCCCCAGTAAAATCCTTGTCACAATTGCACAAATGAAGAACTAGTGCTTTAGCAAAAACCTGAACTAAGCCAAGACTTGCAGTAAGAAGCTGAGATTTGGAAATACTGTTTTTGTGATTGTGTAAGTTCACTTTTTCACTTTTCCTTTTTTTTTTGCCCCCTTACCAGTTATGCTTGCCTGTGTTACAACATATCTGCTGAGAACGATGGAGTGAAAGGATTTCTGATTTGACGAATTAGTGCACAAGGGGTCAGCAGAAAAGAAAAGGGGACTGCAAAAAAAGCAATGAACGGGGGAGCACAAAACTATAGTAAAGCCATTGGTATGTTACATGTGCTTTTCTGCAGCATGTAGCGTGTTGCAATTTGCATGCTGGTTATCTGTACTCCCTTTCATATGGACAAGAAGGTGTTTGGGAATATTAGGCATGATCTACCAAGAGTTATTCATCATGAGATGCACAAATGTAGGTAGTGAATATCCCCTGGATAAGGGCACGAGTGAAGGTAAGACCTTTCAACGTACTTTATATTGTCCCTGCATTTTCCCCACAGTGTGAAGGTGTTACATGTCTTCCTGCCACAGCTCTGTGTTTTCCAGTGCCCTGTACATTTTGTGTTCTTACTGCCATTTGAAAATATCTGACATGATTGTTCACACTGCAGTTACAGTCGTTTTGAAGTATTTATCATGGGGACATTTTCAAAGGCAAGAGAGGCAACAGGGCACCAGCCTCCCCCTGGCTGTCTACGGGAGTCAGAGCAGCATCACCAAACCCTGCATGTGGTGTTCTCCAGGAGAACTTCCCATGTGCCATCAAGGGATGTTTCTGCAGCCTAAAAGAGAGGGTCTGTGGATGCCACTAAAAAATTGCTGAAGAACTGGGATTGGTCCTCAGTAATTACTTTGAACTGCCAGGTTGAGTCTCTTCAGAGTCATATTGCCTTTCTACATATGGATGTAGACTAATAGCTTCTGGGCTTCTTGAAGTACGAAAACCATTACTGTGGCAATAGTATTAGTCTGACTTGCTTGATTTTGACCTTTCTTTTTCCTTTGTGCCAGCTTACTGCCTCTTCTGCACTGAGGCTAGATGGTGGTAGTGCCTGAGTTGTAATGCCTCTCCTGATTTTGGCCTGTTTGTATTGTCTAAGACACTGCACATTTTTTTTTGCTTTTTCTTTTTGCTGTCTTATTTATTTCAGAGGGATAATTGCATCCAATCCCTCTGATTTTAGACAATTAGAGATAAAGCATAAGGCAGAGGCTGATACTGCCCACAGTTCCCAGATAGGACCCGATTCTACTATTCCTGTCAGCCTGAAGGCCATAACCCATGGGGATGTTCTCCTTTCACATCTGTGGGGCTTCTGGAAGCACGTGCTATTTGAAAAAAATAGTGATGGGCCTCAGGTGAAGAACACTTCTTTACCTTTACTGTTCAAGGTTTTTGAGACTTCTCCCTTTTGTCATTTTGAGTTTTGACCCAGAATTTATAAATGTGTGGCATTACTGTTTCAAATACCCTACTCCCATGTGTCTGTCATTATCTTTTTACCTGTTCCAGGCCTTAGTACTGAGCCTGTGAGGTCCCTGAGGGCACCAATAGATCTTAATTGCCCTGATTGGCCTCACCTGAGACACCCCACCTACACACTCTGCCTGTGGGCGGGTCTAGGGCTTCAGTTGCTGACGTGATACCCTGTTGTCTCCTGGTCTTGGCTCATCCTGTGCTGTGCTGGTGGATCCTGTTACCTGCCTCCTACATTCAGCCTGGTGGGCCTGCACCCCTTGGTGAGAGCTGGTCTATGTGTGGGGGGGGGATCCTATCCTCTCTCTTGGTCCTGGGAGCCCATCACCAGAGCATGTGTGCAGGCTGCTGATAGTCTGTATCAGCAATCTGATGCTTTTGAAAGAGGTACTGAGCAGCACATTCATCTGGCTTTTGGCTTGTCCTTTGCATGAGCAGAATGCAGGGTGGATGGCTGTGGTGGTTCTCCAATGACAGGATGGTCAGATCTGCCTCTTCTTGGCTGCTGTTCTCTTTGTCCTTTCTATTTGTTCTTTGACTCCCCTTCTCTTTTAGGGCAACTCAAAGGATTCACCTGCCAGGGTTTCTCCTGCTGGCAGTCCAGGAGCCATTGCACTGCTCTGTTCAATGCCAATTGCTGTGGCTAATTGCCTCTGAGGTGGCTGCCCTGTTTTCAAGGCAGCTGCATGTAATCATTCTCTAAAGAAATATCTTTGTATCATATTGAAAGGATTCCACAATAAAATTACTGAACTGCAAAGTGGAGAGGTAAGGTGGGGAATGTAGTAGCTAGAGATAGCACATTGAGCTCTCAGAATATTTACTTTAGTCAGGGGAAACCAGTGTTCTACATCTTCATGTTTGTAAAGTACAGAAACGGATTGGGCTTTATGTATTGTTGTGTCAATCCCATGAGCTAATGGATGAAAGAGAAGTTGGTAAGCACAATTTAGCTCATGAAGTTATAGAACAAGATGCTTCTGTTAAGTTTTTCACAGTTCTTTTGACCTGTGGTCCGGCACTGAAATACAGTTTGGAGAATTCAGGCCTTGGGTTTGCTGTCTTTGATAGCTTTTTAATCGATCAAAGGAGGTTAGGTATTTTTCGTGGTGTTTATAATCTGAACTTCACAGAAGAAATGATAACTTACAGGTTCTTACCATGTTATTGTTACAAAGGCAAACATTTATATGCCTCTCTGCAACTACAAGACTAGCCTAGGCAGGGTTCTTTGGCTTTTGCTGTCAATGTGGAGCTATTGATCCATCAACATAAATCCTTACTTATCTCCAGTCAAGTTTATAGGACAATGAAATTATAGGATTGCTTGAATCAATGTTTCTAAAGCAAGCTATAGAAATATAAACAAGTTACCGATTATTAAATAAAGTCAATTTGCTTAGAAATGCTTAGCCATGGGCAGCAGATGTTACATTAATTTCTGCTTTCGCTGGAATTTCACTGGGGCTGCAAGATCTTAATGTCACTATTAGCAAAGGTAACTATTTTAGAAACTCATTCCAAGCTCTCACAGCAAGAGGAAGAAACTGTCATTCCTTTTGACCACAAAATCTGTGCTATTTCTAAGTGCAGTTCTTTGAAATAACTAGGATATCTCACAGCTTGTTGCTTTAGAAGGGACTTAGTACAGTGGCCCTACATTTAGTTAGCATAATGAATTTTTTAGTCCCTGTGATATGGACTGAGTTTGAACTACTATAACTTTTAGTCATCTAAGATTAAATTTGTCAGTGAAGTCCAAGTTTACATATTATTTTAGCTTTCCGAGAGTTTTAAGCTGGGTGTTTGTTTTCTGAGAAACATTTAGGTTAACATAATCAGGTTCCGATTTGGTGAAACAATTTAAGTATAAAAGTGTGTCTTTCTGCTTCTCAGTAGGAAATGTCACGAAAGAGTCTTCCTCAGCATGGTTTCACAGTTACCGTGTTTGTCTTTCGAGATCCAGTTCATTGGAGAGATTTTACTCAAGGTGGCTAAAGAATCTTTCATGAGCCCATGGTGTCCTTTTGGTGCTCCTGTCCATTTTGAATGCAGAGCAGGATCTTTATAAATGGACTCTGATGCCTCGGTGATCTGTCTGTTCAGTAGCTTGTCATAGTTTATCATGCAGGAGTACAAAATCATCTGATAATCTGCTTGGTCAATCCTTGAACAGGGATAGTAATAACGAAGTCATAGACGGCCACTGTAAATCCCTCTATTCCAATACATTAATATTCCCAGTATTTTGGCTATTAAGGTTGCTTTAAATATAAGAAAATCTCTCTGTGAAATGTTCCTTTGATCTTTTTGATTGGTCAACCTTCAAGATGTTAAGAATTCATTTTGGCTTTGCAAAGGGTTTTGTCTTAAGATAAATTAAAATCATATATACTTACATAGTTTTGTACATGGGCTTTGTTAAAGCTTGTATTAAACTAGTCACAGATTAATCTCATGTTTTTTTCAGTTGTTCTGTGGTATTTCATTTGCAGTATTTTGTGGCTAAGCTGTCTATAGAACAGAATTTTCTTGATCTGAAGACTATACTACAAATTTCTATAGAGAAGAACTGCTATAAAATTAAAAATTAACACCTATCTAGATTTCCGTCATCTATCATAAAATTGGTGTGGCTCAACCTTAATTAGATTATTATACACCTAAAACATATGAGGTAGAATATCATGAGAGGATTTGAATTTTGTCATTAGCAGGAGTCTGTGGTTAGTCTACCTGGTTAGTCATTAGCCTCTGAAATACATGAGAACACATTTTCCATTTGATGTGCTTTGAAGACAGATCAGAATCCTTAACATGATTTAGGTCTACTGAGAAGGTCTATAATCCTGCTTTTTAATAAGCCCTCTAGTTCATGCCCAAACAATACTTCTGTATGTCGAGCACTGCTGAAGCTCACTGCCCCACTTGTATTCACTCTGAAGTTGAAATGCATGGTTTTGGAAGAGCATTTACAGAAAATATTCCTGCAATTACAGCAGACAGGGCTTTAAGGCATGAAGACTTCCTGGAAAACCCGGGTTGTCTCTGTGCCACGTTTTTTTTGGTTTTTTTTTTTTTTCTGATTTTTTTTCAGTGGGGGAAGAATTCAACTTTTCACACCTTGAATGCTGTAGTACACTTCCCTTTTTAACATTTACTGCTGTGAATATCCGCACAAGCTGAAGCTCTGGCTGTTCAGGGTTGAACTGCTTCTGTCTTGTGGGTCTGCCATTTGCTGGGGAGCTCCAAGGCTGCAGTTATGGCAGTGCTGAGGAAAGAAGGATGAGATGTGCGTCTTGAGCGTAAGTTTGTGTTGAACGTGGGGGGTCTTTTGTTGTTGGAGTTTGTGTTGAACAAGTTGGTGATCTGTGGATTTTATTTGCTGTGGAAGAGAAGAGCTGGGACAGCACCGTGTCACAGAGATGTGAACCTTGGTAGATGCAATCTTGAGGGAAGCCTTGTGGATGCAAACACAGACAATGCTGCTGACTCACCACGGTCTGGCAGGAAAAGGCTCCCTTCACTTCTGCTTGCCTCTGTCTTCCTCCAGCATGTGGTTAGTGAGAACCTTGTGTCTGCCTCTGTAGTTCTTTGATACCCTTATCATAATCAGCCTGAGCAGCTTGGCTCCACTAAAAGAACTAGAAGGCTGGTGAAAAATATCTGTGCTATTAACTGGTTAATTAGGATGGCTTGTCTCATGTAAAAGACCTGTAAAGAGAGATAAAGGATGATAAATAACCTATTTTCATTGCTGTCTGCATCCCTGACTCCTTTCCTCCTGCCCCATGAAGCATCATGTGGATTTTTATGACTCCTCACCGAGTTGAGATCCTTAGCTCTGGGATGATAACTGCGAGCGGGTGGGTCTGCAGTGAGGAGTGCTCCGGGTGGGTTTTGGAGCCAATGCTGCCTGCCACCCATCGTAACGGTTGGAGGTGCTGAGTTAAAATGCTCCAGCAAGAAACAGGTGCTGAGGCTTAAAAAACAAAACAAAAAGAAAACCCCAACATCAACAACAGAAAAGGATAGTCGTTGTTGTTGGGAACTTGATTACATGTTCTTTTCCAAATTGGATGCTGATGTGAGAGCCTGTTTTCTTTCATAATGTGTGTGTTTAAGAACTATTCATCCCACCTACCTCCCAGTGTGATTGGAAAAGACTCCTGTGCTGTTAAAAAAAAATAAGTGAGATCTGTACTTGGCTCTGTGTTTGCTGATAGGATTTTTGCCTTTGGCTTTAATAGGAGGACAACAGTCCTCTATGGGCAGAAAAATATGTCATCTAATTAAAAAGTCAAGTAAATTAAAGGACAGTGAAATCAGAATATTACTTCTTACCTCCTACACTTGTGGTGATTGGTTTAGTTTTTTGAAGAGACTTTAGTGCATTTGGATATTTGATTTTTTTATTTTTTTTTTGCTTAAAGTCCCATGGGATCAGTTACTGGTAGGGGTTGGCTTGTGCCCACTGATTAAGTCCTTGCATCACTGGTCTTGAATCTTGTTGCTGTTGTTCCTGGAGAACTTGCCAGCAGCAGCAGCAAACTGGCAGAGCTGTTATTGACCCAGAATAGCAATCGTATTGTTAATACAATAAGCAAGGTTTTCTGTGAACTACTGTGCTGTTCTGTGGAGCTGATGAGCTGGTTAACACCTTTTACTTATTCTGCACAGATCTGAGGCTGGAAGGGAATTAATGCAGTTGTGAAGCACGGAGAACCAAAATAGCAGTGATTCAGTTAGAGTAGAGCCAAATCTTCTTAAAATTAAACTCCATTGTGTTAGAGACTTTATTTTTTTGATACCTATATTATTAACTTCTCTGATAAAAGCAGGAAATGTAATACAGTGATATTGGAGAGGTCTTGCACATTAAATCTAAGCTATTATCTTGGGGTTGTATGAGAAGAAACCACTCTTCATCTGGTGTGTTACGGGAATCAGATGTTGCAGAATTTCTGTTTCTGAAGGTTACCATACAATTCACAAACCTAGTTTTTTGGGTAGTTTTGATTTCCTTAACTTTCAAATAGGCTGTATGGAATAGGTGGGAAGGCTGAAGTACATACATGAGTATTTCTAGTTTCATAACTAAAAAATGATACTGGACAGTCATGGACAAGAGTGTTCATTTGTAAGCTGCTGCTGATATAATCCTGAAGGTATTTTTGGTAATGACATTCAGTAATTTTGAGTGTAACAGGTTGATGATCTTCTTTCATGTAAGTGCTTCAGGGTCAGCTTTCAGTTGGCCTTTCTTATTGGACTGGATCAGATGCTTGAAACAGGATTGAGGTTTGCAGGCAGGACAATACAGAAGAAAGCTGAGGAAACCATAGACTACGGACAAACCATTTCCTGAACTGCAGTCAAAGCTTGACTGCTCATGTGCAGGTTGTTCAAGGTAGTGTGACAGCTTGACTGTGCCACACTGCAGAGACAGTAGATGTTAACCCTGATAATAGAAGTACACGCAGGGGTAGCCAAAGTATCCCCAGAGAGGCTGGTTAATGGTACCTGGCACTGCGTTGAGGCAGGAAAATTTGCTGTAGTACTCACGAACCGGAGATGATACAGCCGAACAGCTCTGTGTGGACTAACCAGTGTGACAGATGGTGGCTTATGGACCCTGGTACTACAGTTGGCTTTTTCTGCTCATTCTTTTTTTCTTTCTATATGTGTCTTCTGGTAGTTATGTTATAAGAGTTTTCCCCTAATTCCTCCATTTAGTTGTGATAATTTAAAGTTTACTTTCTTCCATTCTTTTAAAGCATAATAAGTTTGAAGGTTAAGTGCTAATGAAGTTTCGTGTTGCAGAAATGCCCTATTTTTGTTACTTCAGAGAATGCCACTGTTTGTATGCCAGGAGTACCACCAAAGGGTCTTTATATACTTCCGTGACCTGTGGTCGGGCTCTCTCCCCCTCTTTTCCTCCCCACTTTCCCGTTTCCCGTACTTGATGTCTAAAAACCTATTTGACAGTACTGATGTCTCAAGCAGTGTGTATGTAAATATTTACTGGCATGAAATTCAACAGCAGGAGGGGGGAAATTGCTACATCCTACCATTCAGGGAACCTTCAAATTCTCTCTCAGAGTGCACAGTCGATGAGAACAGGAAGGGTTTGCAGTCTGTACTTGACTTGATGTGTTTTTGGTCTCGGTTCCTGTTTTGTTGCAGATGTCATTTATATAGCTGTGGAAGGCTTTATCAGCTCTTGAGGAAACTTTCCCCTGCACACACACTCGCACTGCTCAAGGCTGGAGCTGCAGTGGAGGAAAATGGAGCCTGTAGATCTCCTGGCATTTGTCTCCACAGAAATGAATAGTACAACGGTCACCCTGGCTTTGCTGGTGGTCTTCCTGGTCCTGCTGTATTGGTAAGTGGTGATCATATGGGCTGCATATCAGACACAAAGCCTGCTGAAGCTCCCCCAACATCTATAGAGCCTTTTATTCTTAAGGTGAAACTGGAAGATAATTGGCTAGAAGGGAGATGAAGGGGAAGTTGGTTTGGATGTAGAGGTTGAAATAAATGTTCACAAAACTCATGATCCTTTTTAGGAGAAAATATTGCAAGGAAAGAATTCTCTAAGTCCTTTACCAACAAACTACTAACAAAAATTGTCTTCAAAATTAAGAATTTATCGTTGTTGATTTCTTAATAATTTCTGTAGTCCGCAGGAACATAAGTGTTGATGAGACAGAAACAGAGTACTTGTTGCAGGGTCTTGTTGCACTTCTTCTCTGTACTATGCTGCACACTTGTCCCTTGCCAGGTTTCTTAGCTTAAGTGTGCAGACACTTTCACTGCTGCTTGAATTTCCTCTCCTGTTCTCTCCACACTGAGCAGTGGATACAAATCAGAGTAACAGCAGCCCTACTGGTAAGTGCAGTAGGCATTGCAGTGAGCTGTGCTGAAATTTAAAAAAAACCTCACCCTGTCCAGATAATTTATTTCAGAAATTAAATTAGCTGAACTGGGAGTACTTTTCTGTTTTTACTCAAATACCTCTTCAGATCCTGCTTTCCAGTCAACCAGTGTTTTTTCTGTGTGTTCAAGAAAATGTTTCAGGGACAGCAGTAGAAAGAGAACCTCTGACAAAACCCCGAAGCTAATCTAGAAGAGAATGGTGACTTGATGAGTTTAGCACAATTATTTTAATGGTGTAAATAATGGATCATTTCTGCATGTTTCTTCATTCTTTAACCCTGTTGAGCTTTGTTCAACTTCCTTGTGTGTCAAGGGAGGGTCTAGAGAGACTAAAAGAGACTCTTTTTTTTTTTTTTT